>PVJH01004366.1:42099-126725 GCA_004026705.1 Nesogale talazaci
CCCCCCCCCCCCCCCCTGTGTAAACTGTAGAGCCTATGACCAACTGAGCCCCCATCAACCACCTCTCTCCTGGTTTCATTTCTCTGTCACCACCCCATTTTAAAAATTTTTGTTTTTAATCCCTCATTGCTGCACTGGCCTTGTTGAAACACAGTGTTCAGCTACAGCAAAGGGATGGAGGAAGTTTCAGAGAATTGAAGAGATCCTGGAACACCACCCCCCTGCTTCTCTTTCCTGTGGAAACGATTTTCTCTGAACAGAGCTCCATAGAATCCCGGGGAACTTCAGATGAGCTCAGTACACACGAGCACTCCGTGTTCTCTTCCGAGTGAGGGGTGAATAAAACAGCTCACGGATGCAGATGGAAAGGAAAGGTGGCTGGCTCAACCTCTGGAAAACCAGGAGCAATGGGACCCTTTCCAGGAGGATTTCCACAGGAAGGTGGTCCAAACTTCCCTGTTCTGAAGGCCTTACCCCTCTCCATTTCCAACCACGGGATTACACAACCGCAGTGCAATGCCAGTTTGAGAGAAGCGTGAGATCCCACTGGTTTATCTGCATGCATGGCCCCTCTGCCAGGTGCTGCGAGAGATGCTGAAGTGAGGAGGAAGGGAGGGAGAAGGCAGACGTTGATTGAGACACAGGTCTCCCTGGTACAAACAGCATTCCTGTTATCTTTATTGGTTAAGTTTGAAAGGGTTTCTCCAGGCATTGCTTTCGTGATTGGGGAGTATGTATATTCGCTTCAGTATTACAATAGTGTACTAGGTTCGGGTGCTATCTAAAAAGCTGCCACATAAAGATGCCACTTGAATGACTGAGGTGCGCGTGGCCCAAGCATCAAGGTCGTTTTCATCAGTCTCTTGTGTCTACGGATAACTAGTCATGGCGAAAGGAAGGCAGAAGAGTCAATGCATTCAAATCCGGCTGTTAGTGAAGACCATAGAGTATTCTGCTCCTGTAAAGTCTTGGCTGTAAAGCACCAGTTCCCCTGGGTGCTGTCGGCATGGATACGTCCAGCAGTCCTGGAGGAAGCATAGCTGGAATACGCGCCCTAGGATGGCGAGGCTTCATCCTGTTTATTTTGGACATGCCATTAGGAAAGACCAATCCCCAGAAAAGATTGTAATGTCATGACAATCATCATGAAGGGAGAAAACCCTCCATGAGCTGGATTGGTACAGCAGTTGAAATAACGGCTGCAAATAGATTAACAGGCATAGAAATTTGTTGTTAAAGGAGGTGGCTTCAAAATTAGAGACAGGATGAAAAGAGAATGGAACTTTTCATGAACTTTTTCAAACCCGCTCAGACGTTTTTGTTGTTAGGGTCCCCTGAGTAATTTCCATCTTGGGGCAACCTGTGTACGTACGCAACACATGACATTGCCGGATGCTGCCCCCCACCCCGAAGTCACTGCACTTGGAGTCCATCCTTAGAGCCAGTGGGTCAGTCAGCCCATCTCCTCCAGAGTCTTCCTCATGTCTCACAGACCCGATCCTTGCCCAAGCATGATAGCCTGCCCCAGGGACTGGCTCCTGCCGAGAACCCGCCCAGAGTTTGAAAGAGGGCGTCTCACTGTCTTCATTTTAAGGAGTATTCTGGCAGACCTCCCTTAAGCACCACAGACTGGCTCATTCTGACAGTGTTTGTCTGTTGAATAATCCCTACCAATTCTAAGGCATCAATAATTCTTCAGTATTCCTTGATCCTGTCCAGCATTGGAGGTGATTCAAAAAAATATGACTGAAATCAGGCAACTTAGTCATCAAAGTGGCATTTTGCTTTGTGTGTGCATGTGACATTTTTCTTTTTAATACATTAAATGAGTCCTTTGTAGCAGACTTTCACAACACAGTACTATGTCGTTTGCTTTCTTGACTCCCCCTGCCATGAGCATCGATTGTGGACCTATGGAAAATGACATCTTGGTCAACGTTAGTCTCCCACCACCACTACCACCACCACAAAAAACTTTTTGTGAATTGAGTGAGAGTTTACAAAGCAGGCTAGTTTTCCTCTCAGCAATTTATATACAGTTTGCTTCATGTCTTCAATTGCAATTCCCACAAATGTAACATCATACTTGCCTTTTCCTCCCTATGTTTATTGCTGTCATTTCTCCTTCTGAACTTTGTTCTTGGGTAAATGCTGTCTTTAAGACTTCAGGGGCCATAAGGCATGTATACCCGCTAGTGTTCATCTCTTTATAGAACTATTTATTTCCTGACTGAGAGTTGAGCCATGGAGCGAATTCTCATCTAGACTTGAAATATAACCAAGGGCCGTAGTCCTTGAATAGTCTATCCAATCAGTAAGTCTGGTCTTTTTTTGAGACTGAGTTTTGTTCCACATTCTTCCCTCACTGTATCCAAGATTATCTAATATAATCCCTTTCAGAGCAAAACTACTTTAATTGTTTTTCCACTTATTATTTTATTGCATATTGACCCAGCTGTGGGGTTTTTTGTTTTCCCTCTGTTAGGGTGTAATCCCTTATCGATGGCTGTCTTTAGCTTCAAGCCCCTGCTCTTCCAGCAAGCTAGGTTGTATCATCTGCACATAGCAGGTTGTTAATGAAGCTTCCTCCAGCCCTAAAGCCACATTCTTCTTCTTATAGTCCAGCTTCTTGGTCTTTAAGCTCATGTTCTTTTTTGTTGTTGTTACCATAAATATTTATAAGGTAGTCATATTCGGACACACACCCCCCCAAAAAAAAACCCTGTTGGTTTCTGAGATTCTAAATCTTTTTTTGTTTGTTTGTTTGTTTTGTTTTTTGGGGGGAGGGGGCGGGCATCACTGCCCTCTGGTGGTGGGAGTAGGAGGTCCAGCCTTTACTCCTGTGGAGCTGGAATTGAACCTCCATCTCAGTGGGCTGCAGTCCCACGCACAACCACTACGCCACCGGGGCTCAGCCTGATTCTAAATATCTACAAGAGTAGAAATTGTCCTGTTTCTTCTTGGGAGCGCCTGGTGGTTTCAAACTGCTGACCTGTGGTTAGCGACATACTGTTTAACTCACTACCCCAGCAGGGCTCCTCTTTCACTTCCCACAAGTTCAGCAGTGAGGTACAGTCTCAGAAACCCACAGGAGCAGCTCTGCTCTTCCTTAAAATGCTGGAACAGCCTCTCACTGTACACGTTTACTGAAGGAACCCTGGTGGTGCAGTACTCAAACACAGCCGTTACCCGAAAGGTTGGTGGTTTGAATCTACCTCGTGGTTACAGAGGACATAAGCCCTGCAGAGCAGGGCTGCTGTGTCAGACGACCTTCTGAGGGTCAGAACTGAGAAGGGTCTCCCTCTACAGCAACAAGCCATGCACAGTGTATTCTTTAAAACAAAATGTTTTTGAAAAGGTGTTGGTGTTACTATGATATCGTCCCTTCGAGATATTTCATGATAGTATTTAAAATAGCCAAATGTAATAAAGTTTTTGAAACTTCCAACACCAGTTTCCTTGAGTTGCCATCAAGGCAATACTGACTCAGAGTGAGCCTACCAGTAGAACTGCTCTTAGGGATTTCTGAAACTGTAACTCTATAGGAGTAGAAAGCCTTATCTTTCTCCCATGGGGCATCCGGTGGTTTGGAACTGCTGCCTTTGCAGTGTGCCGCCCATCTAATCCACTCAGCTGTAGGAACTTCAACTTTACAGTAAAGAGGAATGTTAACTTTTTCTCTTTTCCACTTATTTATAAAGTTAATCAACCCTGAGCCTTCGTTTAAACATTGTTCAACCACATTAAATGTAAAAGAAGACCAAGTAATGATGAAAAATAGATACTGATTTTATGAGACTTGTGTTTTTAGAAATTTACCTTTTGAAAAGAGAGATGTCTTTATATAAATTACTCTTCACATGTAAGTGATTAGGTGTGAAGTTGAACAAGTAAAACATATTTTAGTAAGAAAACAATTTATATTCTGATTTAATACTAATCAACCATTGCTAATGCACTATAAAATCCTACTTAAGAGAGATAGTAACTCCAATTATTAAAGTTAATGGCCTACAGTTACCTCATCTTGCCTTAGTCTAGCATATTAAGCATGCAGAGCCCATAATTTAATTATCACCTGTTAATATTGGCTCTGAGTTCATTTCTTTCCTTTCAGGATGAGGTTTCAGTGATGAGCCAATTAGAAACCATTATCATCCTACTGAAAACATCATCCACCCACTGTATACAGATTTGCTGGGGCTTTCAAGACGTAACTTGCTGCCGCTTGCCTGTAGGGATGGTTAAATGAAAGGAAATGACCCTTTTTGCCCACTTTTATTTCCAATTCTTAAAATCTCTGGATTTTATAGAGAACCTATCTTTTAAAATAAATGTATCTATGTTAAAAACCATTAGAGAGATGGAGATTTCATCTTCCACAATAGACAAGCCCAAGAAGAAGCCTAGACTCTTATCTCTATTTGGACGTCACCTGATAGAACAGATTTCCCAGAATGTGGTGCCACAAGTACCCACGTGCACTTGAGAAATGTGCAATCAGTCTGCAGAAAGAGCTTGCTGGGAACATTGATCTTGGGACTCCCCGGTAAACCTACCATTCTGGGGGACCTGCATGTTATCAACTTGCCCAGGGGAGGGAACCAGGCTCTGTGAGCTTAATTTGTGCTAACCCAGCTCAGAAGAGATTGACTTATAAATCAGCAAGTCACTACTTAAATGCAGTTCTATAGGGATGCTGCCATGTTCCAACCCAGAAAGCCTCTTCAGATGTTCAGTGTTCCCACTACCCTGCAGGAAGATACAGCCATGTACGGAAACATTTCATGTCCACCCTCGGTATATGTTTGTTCTGGTTTGGAGGCCTACCGAACAGTCTAGAAAAGACAAGGTAGACTACACTCACAACTCACAAGTGATGTCTATAGTTGTTTCTGTCTACTAGGTAGACTCAGCATTAGGAAGCCAGATTATACAGTAGGTGAATTTTTAGATGGTTGGTTTTAAAGGCTATTTCTTTCAAGCCATTTTCACGTAATGAATTGTTTCTCTCTGCATGTTTTTGTGTCAAGAAGCAGGGCCTGCCATCACACCTTTGCTCACTGGTGAGCTGTAGAGAGGCCTCTAGAAATGTCAAACTAAGGTGGCTGGGTCCAGGAGATAACATGTGCTGCAGCAGTGGTCTCCTTTGTTCCTGTCCTGTCTCAGTGGCCCACTTGGAGGGTAATTCTGAAGTTAGTAGGAAAGGGATAAAAGTGCTGTCGGTGTGCCTTTGAAAATTCCACAAACCGCCTATAAATTAGATTGATGTGGCTTTTATGAAGCAATATTATGCAACATAGTAGAATGTAGAATGTTTATTAGAACATGATATATAATAAACAGTACTTCAAAAAACAAACAAACACCCTCCAAATTCACTGCCCTCAAGTGATTCCAGCTCAAAGTGACCCTGTGGGACACAGTGGACTTACCCCATTGAGTTTCCGATGCTCGTTCTTTATGGGAGGAGAGAACTTTATCCTTATTCCGGGAAACTGCTAGTGAGTTTTCATTTATCAGCCTCAGTGCCTAACCCACACCACTGCTAGGATTTTTTCCAATGTCAGTCGTCAGTCAGTGCAAACCCCACTACTCAACCGGGACGTAGTTCAACCCAAATTTAAAAGATTTTTATTGTAGCAACTTGAATAATGTGTGTGTTTATGTATATATTTTCACACATATTTATATACACAAGAGTGACACGGTCCGTCTCTGAGTGGTGCTAATGAGGACGTGCTACAATATTAGCCCAAAGTTGAACAGAGACCGTAAGGAAGACACATTCCACATATAGCATACAACATCACTGTGAGTCAGAATCGATTTGATGGCAACTTTCCAGCAGGGGGTAGTGGTGGGCGTCGTGGTGTGGTTGTGGTGGTGGTGGTGGTGGTGGTGGTGGTGGTGGTGGTGGGTGTGGTGGGTGTGTTGCTAATCCTCTGTTGTAGCATTTGCTGTTTGATTTTCTCCTGTCAGTTAGATTTTAAGTAGGCCACTGGCTAACAATGTATTGATGTACTTGTCAAATAAATTACAAGGTTGTATGTGCTACTTTGGGGGACGCTTTCCTATAGATAGTTTGTTTTATACTTTTAATGCCATTTCCTAATAATTTCGGTCACAGCCGTCTTGCTTAGATTTGGAGCTTACTTGTCTGACTGTAAATCTTTTAAAGGAGCAGAGGGCCTCTTCTTTCCCCGACACAGCTGCTGGTGGGTTTGTGGTTGGAAGGCCATTGCCTAACCCACAGCTTCCTTCAGGTTTCTTAAAATATCAGTCTTTCAAAGCTCCCTGCCATCAAGTTGATCCCAGCTCAGGGTCTCAGTAGGACAGAGTAGAACTGCCCCCTGAGAGTTTCCAAAACGGAATCTTTATGAGAGTAGAACCTCAGCTTCCTCTTTAGCAGCTGGCGGTTTTGAACTGCTGATCTTGTGTTTAGCGGCCTGACAGATAATCCACTGTGCCATCAGGGCCCCCTTTAGATGTCAGTAGTCAGTCATGATGGATTCCCCCCACCCCCTAATTACTGTGTTCACCTAAATATACTATGTGACTGGCTGGCAATGGGCCCATGTTCTGTCTCTGATAATGGATAGAAAAGCTAACAAGCCTTCAAGGAAATGCAATCTCCTGACCATGATTTTATTTGCAGTGTGTTTAATCAGCTGAGCCCCAGTACTCACAGAACTGGGAGAAAGATGAAATAGTTCATTTAGCAAGCTCACGGAAATGGGAGCAGTTTGGTGTCAGCCTCTGTCTCAAATGCGTTCATATGTGGCTCCTTTCACTAAAATAGCCATTCTTAAGGATGGTGTCGATGGAACTAATTCTCAAATGAATAGGTAAAAGCATATGTCTTCCCTGAAGAGACCAGAGACCCTCTCTGGGTTGGTGGGTTACACATCGGATTGCTAACCACAAGGAATCCATTTGGTGGCAGTGAATCATGAGTTTCTTTAAAATCCAGACCTGAATTCCTAACTACTCATGTCTCCCATCAAATTATCCCTTTACCAGGTCATGGATGCCAGAGAGCAATGGTTCTCAACGTTCCTAGTGCGTGACCCTTGAATACAGTTCTTCATGTTGTGTTGACCCCCCAACTATAAAATTACTTTTGTAGTTACTTCATAACTGTAATTGTACTACTGTTATGAATTGGGCGACCCCTGTGAAAGGGTTGTTTGACCCCCAACGGGGTTGTAGCCCATTGGTTGAGAACTGCTGCTATGGAGACTATTAGTATACTAGAGATTAAATAGAGAATACTATTAGTATTAATAGTCATTTCAGTGGCTCCACAGAGGTCACAGTGCTCATGATTAGAGAGATTGTATGCCAGTGAGAATTGTTCATGCTATATTCCATTGTTGTTCATCAGAATAAGTTAGTTTATGTGTGCCAATAAATACCTAAAGAGCATACTGCTCCACTCTAAGCCTCAACTGAAAGCATTCACCTGAAGCTTTGGGAGCCCGCATGCCCAGATCCCCCAATTAAGTACACAGAGGCATCCGCTCCACAAGCCAGCCGCCTGAACAAAAGCTCTCAGCTTTACTTGCTCCCTGGGTGGGGAAGTCTATCATTCGGTTCCATGCTCTGGCGTCCAATTCTGCTGCTCTTCTTCTTCTGACGTTATAGCTATCTTCTGGATCCAGGAGGCTAACCACTGGGGAACCTCTGGTCTAGTGAGCGTTCTTGCCCTCTACTCCAGCTCTTGCTGGTAAAGAGATCCCTCCTCCTGCTTCTCAGAGGGTGCATTTAATATGCAGCAGGCTGGCACACACCGGCGCATCCAGTTCACAGGTAAATCCTATCACAGGTGACTCCCCTCAGTCTCCACCACCCCTTCCTACCAGGTTCTTACACAGAAAGGTCGTTTGGTTGAGGAGATTTTCGTTAGAAGAGTCATAGTAAATAATGCACTGCCCCTGCAGAGGGGAGCCGTTGACAGATGGGTTTTTAGAATGTGGCCTTGGGAGTGGGTTAGCTTAGGCACTGGCCTCCATCAGTTGTGTGTGGATTTCACCTGTTGCTCTTACTGGCTGGGTGGTCTTTAGCACACTCTTTGTGTGTGTGTGGGGGGGGCATCACTGCTCCCCAGTGGTGGAAGTAGGAGGCCCAGCGCCATTGCTGGAATTGAACCTCCGTCCCAGTGGGCCGCAGTCCCGCGCACAACCACTATGCCACCGGGGCTCAGCCCATTTAGCACACTCTGTAAGCTAACCCTCAATCCTTCGCTCCTTTAGAGGTCTTGAGACAAGTAAATGAAACAATATATAGTTCTTAGCACAGTATCCTGGCATATGCTGAGTTTATTAGTATTATCTTAATGGTATTTGAAATTTCAAGTTTTCAGCAGCTTTGTTATATGTACTTCTTCGTTTGCAAGTCAAAGTCTTTAGAAAATTAGATTTTTCGGCCTAGGAGTTAAATATATATATATATACACACATACATATATATACACATATACATGAATGTATGTATGTATATAACCACATATTTATTACTTAAGCCAAAAGCTTTACCTAAAGTCATCTTAAGACCATACTGCAGATTTGCTTAACTAGTAAAAATGGCCTAACTTTGAACATTGTGTTCCTTTTTAGAACTGTCTATAACGGATCAAAAGAACCCTCCTTACATTGTCGTTATGCTTTGGGCTGCTAACCACAAGGTCAGCAGTTTGAAAACACCCGCAGCTCTTTAGGGGGGAAAGAAGAAACTGTTTACTCTCATAATGAATGAGTTAAAATCTCAGAAACCCACAGGGGCAATTCTACCTGTCCTATAGGGTAGCTTAGGAGCCAGAATCAAATTGATGGCAGTGAGTTTAGCTTTTTAATTTATTTGATCAAATTGATTATATTAACAGCATCAACTTGAAAGATTATATAGGAACCCTGAGTGGTAGTGAGTTTATGTTCATGAACCAGGGGCACTCAGAAAATGTGGGTGATAACGATTGTATAACTCAAAGGGTGTCACTCAACTGAACACAGAGAAACTTAAACAACCCCCCCACCACCACATACATGTTTATGGAGGCACATATAACCACAGCTTCCCTCAACCCCTCGTTTTGACATCTCAGAGCTAATCATTCCTCATATGGCATTTTCTTATGTTCCCAACAGATTTAGTAACACACATGAGATTTGGGTTTTCCCCTGCTATGTCTAACAAGGTTGAAAAGTAGAGCAGGAACCCACACACTTGAAAAAAAAAAAAAAAAGAATACAAAGTAAGCTCAGCCGCATCTTGTTTCTATGTGTACCTGAATAGGAAATGTAGTGAGGGAGTTGAATATACTTGAAACTAACCACACATGACAAATAAAACAAATAACCACAGTTGACTCTAAAAATGACTCACATCTTACTTTAATTAGTGCATCCATGGGTTCCATTCAGAGTCTTTGGTAATTTTTTTTCCCCCTAGGGTTCTGTGTGCTCGCACTGAATAATACTGTAGTGTCGATAATCCTCTAAACTGTGTACATGAAGATAAGGCTGAATACTACGGGCTGCTGCTTTTCCTGGTCTTTCCAGACCCATACAAACACACCATCCACATGCTTAACTCTTCCCTCTGCCAGCACAAGCCTGTGCAATTGGTGGCAGGTGTATATGTATTAAAAATGTTTATAAGTAACTCAAGTTTTATTCATATGTAACGAATTTCAGGATCACTTACTAAGTGCAGGTGCATTGACTTTGGGGTTCTTTAATTGTAAAGTTTCTCTTTGAAGGCTGGGTCACCTACTCCCACCAGAGGACACTGATGCCCCCCACATAAAGTTTCTCTTTGAAAGTCATTTCCTTATGTTTTAAGAAGGTGATGATGAAAACAATATAGTATGAAAATTATCACCGGAATAGAACCCAAAAGTACAATTAGCTGATGCAGTTTACTGGCATTTTGTTGGAGACTGAACTAAACAAATCAGGGTGGATCATTGATAATATTTTAACTTAAGACATCATTTGTTAACTGCTGTCTTAAACTAGTGTTCTTTGTTTTACTTCTCTGGGTTCTAATATCCTTTGCAAAGGCCCATGTGAGGGTACACTAGAGAAACAAATTCATAAACACACGTTTATATGAAAGTGCTTTGGGGGCTGAGCCCCGGTGGTGTAGCGTAGTGGTTGAGTGCGGGACTGCGGCCCACGGGCTTGACGGTTCAAATCCAGCAGCAGCTCTCCAGGAGCAAGGCTGAGTAGCTCCCACGACCACTAGAGGGCAGTGATGCCCCCCAAAAAAACAAAGCAAAAAGAAAGTGTTTTATATAAAGAGCAATTAATTATTGAAAAAACATCCCAGTCCAATCAGATCAAGCCCATTAGTTCGATATTAGCACAAATGTCTCATACCAATCTATAAATTCCTCTTTAGCCTCATGAAACACATACAATAATGCCAAATTCAGGAAGAACAGAGGCCAGTGGGTGGAAAGTTTGTGGATCCAGTGGTGGCAGAGGCATCTCAGCATTGGCAGGGGTCTCCATGTGGTTCCTTCAGCTCCAGGGCACTGGCGTAGCTCCATGTGTCTTGTCAGCAACAACGTCTCACAGGGAGCACGCATGTGTCCCGTCTCCAGCCAGCGAGCTATTTATCTCCTCAGCACCTCCAAATGAGGTCATCAAGTTGTGACCTGATTGATGGGCGAAACTCCACACCTTCACTCTTAAGTCTCAAATTGACAACAGATTATGTCACTACCACAGTTGCCACAGGAATTCCTTATGCTCTTTAAGAGTGCTTTGAACTTCCCGCTCCATCCCAGTTTTAGGAAGCTCATGCGTGTGTCCACAGTGTCCCACCTGTCGTATTTTTTTTTTTTTTTTTGCTTAAACTCAGGAAGAAAATTCATAACTGGGCTAGCCCATCGTGATGGCTGTGAAGGTGGAAGAAAAGAAGGCTGACTATTCGTGGACAGCTTCTTTTTGTGTTCAGTTCTTTTACATTTCTTTTTTAACAGGATCCCCTGCTGTAAGCCCTTTCTTCCCGTGGAACACACCTTCTCCAGACCTATGAGACTTGGTCTCCCTGGTGTTAGTCCTTTCCAGCCGTGTTTCCACCTTTCCTGGTCAGTGCTCACTAGCAGGGCTCATGTCCCTGTCTATGCTCGGTGACTTGGATGTAGGGCAGCGGTTCTCGACCTGTGGGTTGCGACCCCTTTGGGGGTCAAAGAACCCTTTCACAGGGGTCACCCAATTCACAACAGTAGCAAAATGATACTTATGTAGTAGCAATGAAAATAACTTTCTAGTTGGGGGGGGGGGGGTCACCACAACATGAGAAACTATTAAAGGGTCGCGGCTTTAAGAAGGTTGAAAACCACTGATCTCTAGGGGTTCTTGGTGTAAACGAATGGTATGAGTACTTTTCTTGCTTTGTTCTTTGGAGTATACTTTCTCTTGGTTCAGAAATGGATTGTCCATTGATGGTCTGTGTTTCGGGGATATTATGGCTGACATGATTTTTTTTAATGAAGTCCCGTGGAGTTCCAGTCCGCTAAGGTGGTATTTATTCAGAAGTCAGCAACTATTTGAACTGCGTTCTCATTTTCAGGATTCTTGTTCTGTGACTCCTTGTAAGAGTGCAGCATTGTCACTGGTGTTTGTTGATGTGGGTGAGTGAAGTCCGCTGGCTTCTCAACTGGCAAGGGTCCCGCTCTGTCTCCTATCCCATTCTCCACCTTTCAGACCATGCTCCCAACTATGGGGTTTGTCAGGGAAGTGGTTACAATTCAGGTGAGAAATGCACAGAAAAGAGTTGTTCAGTCAGGCTGGAACCGCTAATAACTGCTCAAAGGGTATGCTATTCCACTGAACCTCACCCTGAGCTGACTTGGCTCCAGTCCTTCCATCCCCTGACTTGGCCTGTGGGCTGGGAAGTGCAGCCCTCTGCTCCTTTCAGCGCCTGTTCCGCTGTGACTGTTTTTCCATCACACCTCTGATACCCAAGCTTTCTTCCTGCATCAGGGACGGTCCTCGTGCAGGGGTCTTGGAGCCCAGCGGACACACTCCACGCCTGGCTGTGGCTGGCGGGGGGATCCCACCTCCTGCTTCAGAGATAGCTCATTCTATACCCAGCAAGATGATAATCACAATTAATTTTGTTAATCGCCCCCCACAATTGAATTCTCTCATGTCTTCCCCTACCTTCACATACCCAGACTCATCAAGAAAAGATCATTTGGTGGAAATTGCAAAGACTTGGACTACAAGAGCCAGGTTAAATAATGTCCTGCACTGCAGGGCACTCTTGATTCTAATGAATCTAACCTGGGTTCTAATGAAGATTTTATATTCTATTGCCCTAAGTCTATCTAGCTACCTACTGACCTCTTTGTTTTTTATTTCCCATCTTAAAAGGAGTTTTAAAATGATATTCCTGGGATTTTCTATTTGCTAAAAGTAAAATGAAGAAGGATGCGGCTAACTATGTAGACTAGGACTGGATTCAAATCAGAGGGTCCTGTGTGATCTCATTCTGGGGAAATGTGTAGAAATATACCTTGGCAGCCAAGTGGGAAAAGCTATCCAGTATGTTATTACATCTGTAAATTTCACCGTCTGCAAGGAAAAGGAAATGTCAAATGATTAGAAGCCATTACTTTATACAAGCATCTCAGAAGACAGGCCCAATGTATTCGTCTTCAAGGACAGGATGAAATTAGTGGGAGACGTGTTGGCCAGTCTCACAGAACACTCCCTTGCTTTGCAGAAGCATCCTGCCAGTACCGTGTGGGCTGAATTTTAGGGAACCAGAACATCCCCTGCCGTCCTGAGTTTACTCAGGGGGGAAAGATGCCATACATATGATACCTTACTGATGATCATTTAGAAGATTCTACTGCTATTCTCTCCCCCCTCTTCCCCAATCATACTTCATTTCACTGGCAATTCATTCTTCATTAAGAACTTGATTGTAAGGTCACAAGTTTCTTGTGTGTATATTTACTTTTAGATAAAAATTAAAGTATTTTCTAGGCCTGACGTTGGTGGTCTATCTGTCTCTGTGTTCTGTGTGTGAATTTCCTGCCATGAAAGGCCCAGCGCTTGTAGAAAGCTGAAGACTGAGAAGGTGGGAGGAAGTGCGTGGTTAGTAGTTGAGCTGGTCTAAGAGTTCCTTTTCACCTTTTTCTCCTTCTCTGTCCTGGGGATAACATTCTGACATCTGCCTAATGATTAGACGTCCATTTTTTAAAAGCAGCTGCTGCACTCTGAGAAGTTGTTCATTTTAAACAAGTCATGAAGGCCATCGTAATTCATGTTAAGGAGTTTATACTTTATCTGAAGGCCAAAGAGCAGTTGCCATGTTTTAAATACACGTGCATTTTCAGGTTGGACTTGTAGGGCGTAGAGGCAGAGTTTGATGGCTGGGTTCAAAGAGAGAACAGGGTTTGATGGCTGGGTTCAAAGAGAGAACAGGCAAGCTTTTCCTCCCCTGACATGGGGGACACGTGATTGGAAGTGTCGAAGGTGGTAGGGTCAAGAATTCGGGGTTTAGATTTAGACTCTGAGCTGGTAATGCATATGTTTTGGGGGGTTTGTTTTGTAGTTGAGAATAATATCGATTCAGCTTGCATTGTATTGAATTTGAAGTGTCTTTGAGACATTCAATCAGAAATGCTTAGTAAACTGTTGAGCATAGCAAGTTAAGGAAAAAAACCTGTGCTGGAAGTAGAGATTTGGAAGTCTCAGACGATGATGATGGAAAAGAAGAAAGTAGATGAAGTCACCAATGTCAAGTATGCAGGGTGGGACGCATTGTGGGATTAATTCTAAAGCTTTATTTACAAAAAAAAGAAATAAAACAATGTATCCGAGATAAAAATACCTAGTGTGGGGTGCAGTATAGCACTGTTGAAATGTACAACTTTCCTCTAGTTCTTTAATGCTTCCTCCCCCCGCAGTGATAATATAGTCAGATTTCCCAGAATCCTCAGGAGAAGGCCATGCCAACAAAGAGATCTCATTGGCCTGTGGGTTGCAGTTCCGCACTCAACCACTTACGCCACCGGGGCCCAGCCCTCCCCTAGACTCTTAATCCTCAAATTGACACAAGATTAAGTGACAGCCACAAGCATAAAATGAAGAACCTGTTTTAAAATTGATCGTGATTGCACTATTCTTCAAATGTATTCAAGCCATTGGATTGTATCCCAAGTGTGCGGGGGGGGGGGGGGGGGGGGGGGGGGGGGGAGATGTCGGGCAGTATAAGATATGACAAAACAATAATGATTGCAGAGTAATGAGGACTGGGGAGTGGGAGGGGGATAGGGTTGGAAGGGAAAGTAAGGGGGTTCATATCAAGGACCCAAGTGGAAAGGCAGATGTTGGGAGAATGTTGATGAGGGCAGGCAAGTGGGGGTGCTTGGCACAGTATATGTAACTATGTATTGAACTATATATGATGAAAAGCGACATGTGAGCCCCCAATAAAATGATTAAATAAAAAAATATAAAACAAAAACAAACAGCTGGATTTTTTGAGACAAAGAATGAAGGACTTCTCTAATTCCTATATTGATGAAAAACTATTTTGAAAGGAACTTAAACATAACTTTTAAAATACCAGCTCGGTTGCAGCATATATTCCAAAATACCCTACAAAGTTCTTAACTAAATTGGATGTCTCACTTAATGAATGACCTTTTTTCATGCTCTTTATCTAAGATCATCTGACTTATTGATCAGGCCAGACTGAATTCACCCCCTGCCCATTGTGAAAATCATCAGTCACTTAGGATCAGAAGGAGCCTTGGTGGAGAAGGGGTTGCATATTGGGCTGCTCAGGGCAAGGTCAGCAATTGAAAAACACCAGCTTCTCTCCAGGCGTTCTACTTCCATGGAGAGTGATCGGATGGGAAACTCACAGGAGCAGTTCTTCTGAGAAACCGAGACACTGCTCCTCTATCTTCCAGACAGGTCTGTCCACATGCAGATACGCCTACATACAGTACCCGTGTTATGACATCATCACACCAACCCCATCACCTACACCCTGTACAAATGCAGGTGTATGTGACAGGGTTGGGGCCACAATGTACTTACGCTGACCAGTCATGTGTAGACAGCAGCCACTGTGTAGAAAGCAGCTACTCTGTTAAAAGCAGCTACTGTGTTGAAAGCAGCAGTATTAGAGATAAACACTTCATGAATTATAAGTACATATTGTGTTTGTGATTAATCCCAATGATTTACTTATGTTCAATTTGTAACAATGAAAATACATCCTGCATATCAGATATTTACATGACAATTCATAACTAGCAAAATTGCAATTATGCAGTAGCAATGAAAATCATTTTATGGTGTTGGAAGGCACCACAACATGAACCTTATGAAAGGGTTGCGCCATTAGGAAGGTTGAGAACCACTGGTCTACAGGGTCACTCAGACAGAATCAACTGGATGCCAGTGAACTTGGGTGGGTAGGTGGTAGTAGGAACAAACGGGCAGCACAAGGACAGAAGGTTAGGAAAGAAGGAGAAATGGGAACTGGAAGCACTTGGGAGGAAGTGGGGATAACTTTCCATACATTAAGAGGATTGAAATGGATGGGGGGAATCATCCTTGGATTTAATTTTGAGTTGCAAACTACTCTTGTTTTCCAGCCATTGTTTTTAAGGTGTTCTTTTTAATCAGTGGCTTTGTTGCAAAGGATCATTGAATAGCACTGACTAGTACATCTTCCTCTTTGTCAATTTCTCGGCTTCTGCTGTTCACTTACTAGTAAATGTTGCAACAGTTACCTGTCTTCTCCCATGGCATATGTACGTTGTTTTAGGTACATTGAGGGTTAAGTGGGTCTGTCTGTCAACCTAATAATTATTTACTGCTATTTTGGGAATGTGTTCTGAGTTTTTGTTACTAATTTTGAGTGTAACTTTATTGCAAACTAGGAGACTGGCTGTAATCTAAAAAGAACACAGGTTTTTTTTTTTTTTTTTTTTTTGGACCCTAATTTGTTCCAGCTGCCCCTCATTTCGTAATGTTTGATGATCTACACCATGTTACAGTGTTTCAATTTCAAGTTTTATCATATCATTGGACCAAATGAACATGAAAACAGGGTGTATGTTCATCAATGAAATGCATTACTTCAAATGGAACGATGCCCCCAAAAGCAAGATTCCAATTGTATGTCATCGGAAAGGATTAACACCTTAACCCCACAATTTATCTAGCCCCTCACATGCTCCAGATGTTTTTCATTGACTGGATCGAGGGGCATAATTTTACATTGGAAAAGTTTCCCGCTGGAAACCTTTGATGTTACCTTAATGCAGCACAACTCTAACTTATGTTCTGTGCAAATGTTGGAGATTGTTGCCACCTTGTGAAGGAGGCTATTTCCAGTGGAGGTGAGTTTTTTGGACGAAGGCATCCAATTCATCGTTTTCCCTTTGTGTTCGTTAAACCGTCCTTTGCTGCTGGTGTTTGTTTACCACGCCCGTGTTCACAAGCGATTATTTCAGCATCAAGTCCTCATCGGCTTTGCTTCCAAGCTTGGACTTCATTCTGACACGCGGTCCCAGAAGCAATTGCTGGCTGGCTGCTCAGAGCTGCGTGTTATCACTTGATGCCGTGGTGCAGTGTGCTCTCAAAGCATTTCGTCTGCCCTCCTGGCCTGTGGCCTCTCCGTTCCAGATCACCCTGCAGCAGCTGCGTGGACAGCCTCGTGCCATCTATTTCCTGTAGTGCCATACAGCACCCCGCATTGCTTCCAAGATGATGCATTGGATGGACTCCAGGACGGGTGCTAGAATCCTGACTAGTTCATGTTCATGTTCATGTTCAATGCCTCTCACGGCTGACGTTGATGAAACTGCTTAAGAAATCAGAGACGGTCTTTTAGCTGAGCCCCGGTGGTGTAGTGGTTGTGTGTGGGACTGCGGCCCACAGGGTCGACGGTTCAAATCCAGCAGCAGCTCTCCATGACTGCAACGCTTTACCAGAGTCGAAAGCGCCATCTTTCTCCCGAGGAGCGGAGCCCCCGCCCCGCCGGGCTCCTCAGCCCCCTATAGGACAGGGTAAACTGTGCCAGAGGGCTTCAGAGGTTGTACATTTTTCCAGAAGTACATTTTATTTCCTCTGCCTCATGCAGAGCCTCTGGTGAGTTTCAACAGCGACCCTTTCAGTTAGCAGCCTAGTGCTTCCTCAGTCCGCTGCCCCAGAGACGGAAAGATCTTTACTCGTTAGGAGCTGTTTGTAGGGGAAGAAACAAAGCCAGAAAACGGGTCAATCGAAGTGTCGCTTCCACCTATAAACGAACCCGGCTAGAATGCCACAGTCATTACCGTTTTAATGATTTCAGGACTGCTTTAATTTGGGCTTCTATCTAGCCCATCTTCCCACATGCAAAAGCTGGACGATGAGAAAGAAGACGCCGCGGATCGATGCTTTCGAATTTCTGCTTTTGGCCCGATCGAATACCCTGGGAACTGGGATGCCTCTTTTGAGTGAGGAGGGTGAGGTTTTGACTTGCACACTTGGGGCATGCCTCTGGGAAGGACCAGGGGCAGTCAAGTAGAGCGTGTTGTTTGGGGCAGCAAAGGATCCAGGGAAAGGAGGGAAACCCTCACTCAGTGACTGAGCAGGTCACAAAGATCATGTCAAAGGTCACGGTGGCCCAAGACGATGTAGCCTCTCAGTTTGTAGTCCAGAAGGTGTCAGGAATCCCAATAGACCTTTTGGTAGCTGCTACTAAAACAGCAGTTATTATATTAGGGATAGCTTTAAAAATAATTGAATAAGTATTTTCCTGCCTTTTATTTTAGTTAGGGAAATACACAGAACTTTTAAAAAAAATCTCCTAACTTGAAGCAAAATTATCCATATGGGTAACAGACTGGGTTTGTTATCCATTTGGGTAACTTTGTTAAGGTGGAAATGAATGAATAGCCAAGCCTGTCAGCAAGCAGGATAAGAAGAAAACCAAAGACAAGTGTAATCTGCAGATTTTATATCAGTTTGCCTTGACCTCTTGTGGTTGACTTCTTTTAGGTGATTTCTTTTAGGTCAGCATCAGCATTACTGCGTCTGTTTGAATCAAAGTCTTCTAAGTGTGCTTCATCTGTAACTTTGCAATGGTGGAAGATAGTCCACTAGAAGATGTTGCCACCATCTGCATCCATAATTTGGGTTACACACATAATCCAAATTTGTTACTCAAAATAGATGGCTTGGGGTGTGTGTGTGTGTGTGTGTGTGTGTGAGAGAGAGAGAGAGAGAGAGAGATTTTCATTTCACCGAGATTAAATGTTCTGTCATTCTCTTAACAAATAGCAACTTTCTAAAGTCATTTCGCTTGTACCTTAATAAGGTTTTGGTATATAGTTTCATGATTATTTTTGAAGTGATGAAAGAGTTCCATTTTATAGAAGAGATAGTTTGGATGAAGAACAAAACTATTTTGGAATGAAATTTTTACCTTTCATGCCAAACGTTTGCAAGAGAGCATAGTTCTTTGACTTGCCGTGTGCATGCATGTATCCAGTAGCTTGAGTTCAGCCTTTCTTAGGGGAAGATGCTTTAAGAACCAGGGTGATATATTTTTAAGAACTCCTTTTGTCAGTTGACCCACTATCTTCACTACTGTGGACAACATCAAACATTTACTGAGAGCCTGCTGTGTTGCCATGTAGTCTTTCTATACTTCAGACACTTCCTATAAAGTAGAGAGAATGACTTCCAAACCCAGTCTGATTATAAATGGTTGATTTTGAGGTATTCCAAGTGTTGTGGGATCTTTGGTTGGATTTAGAAGAGTGATATGGGTAGTGTGACCGTCAAAATGAAGATAGTAACTTACTCAAGTCTTTTATAATTATATGGGGAAAACCTGGTAGAACCATATCAGGAAATTTATTACTGGACAGTAATTAACACTTAAGACTATTTTCCACCATCAGGATCAGTTTTAAGTTTTATCTTTCATTGCATAGAGTTTGGGGGCAATTTACTGATAAAATGTTGAAGTCAGGGGTCAAGAGGGTGAAGAAGAAAGATCATTATTTGGGAATGTGTTTGTCAATTAAATTGACAGGCATCTCAACAAACACAAACCAATGAACTGGGCTGTCAGCAGCATTTTGCTAAGTGTGGATCTACCCCATAAATGTGCTATATGAGTTATGGAATATCAAAGAGAATATGGGATTGGCCCACAAAGAGCTTATTTTTAAGAGAGAGTAGATTCATATTCATAAAATTCATCATGAAATCATAATATAAGAGACAAATGGGGCCATAGCAGTCGACAGGCCACCATCATGATCATATCATTGTCCAAGAATCTTCTTGCAGACTGTGGTATGCTAGATCAATTGGAAGATTTCTGACACAGGAGAAAACACACACATAGGAGGTAACCACTTCCATCGTCATTATTATTTCATTTTTGTTGTTACTACTTTTGGGATAAGAACACTTGGAAAGAAAAGTTAGTCTGGGGGGAATGGATTGTAACTTTGAAAAAAGAATTGATTTTCAACTCATTTGCTGCAAAGTTAATTGAAATCACAAACAGTTATAGGTACACCTCTTTCTCTAGGTCCTTGATAACTATAGATGTTCCAGCTAGGAATAACATTTAATTCTGAAAAGGCAGGACTATATTCTGCAGTAGGTGAATAATAAAAGTATTTGTCTAGTTAACATAAGACCAGAAATATTCAGCTGTCATATTTGTTTTCGTACATTCAGTTAAATGTATCAAGAGTTTTCAATACAAGGCAGGCCCATTTAAGTGAGTTTTTACATTTTAAGAGTCATTGTCAAATTAGAGTTTTGACATATATACTACTTCTGGAAGTGGGCTAATCAGTGCAATTTAGTTAAGTATTTTTACACATATACACACAGAATAGGAAATAGAATTTGATACTGGAGATGCTTTTGTAGGCCTGATGTCATGGATTTTCTGGTGGTCATTTAGTTCTCATAGATTCTGACGCTGTCAGACTGATTATTTCGGCAAATTGGATGAGAGAACAGTTTTAATTCTTAAGGGTTCTTCTGCCTGAACTTGGTTTTTAATATTTTATTTTAAATATTTGATAATTTGTTCTTAATATTTTCTTGGTGAAATATTCTGTCAGACCTTCTCATCAACTACAAGTTAGCCAAAGCCATTGAGGTGTACAACACATGTATCGAGTTCATGCCCTCGGGGGCATGTGCACGGAGGGTAATAAGGAAGATTTGTTTGAGGCTAATACACGCACGCAGACACCCTGGGTTACTGGAACTCAGAATGAAGCAGTGTGTAAGGAAGACCCATGCAAATGCCCCTGACAGGAATTTTGACCTGGGGAGTTTCACACGTAAGGCTGTGGAGGGGTCAGGCAGACTGGTACAGATCCTTCTAGTTGTACATTCGGGTCAGACCTCCACAGGGTGAGAGCTGTGAGCTCATCTTCACTCAAAGCACAAGATCCTAGCTCTTCTTCTTAGCATCGGTCTGTCGGTTCTTTTCAAAAGGTGAGTTGTCTTGGATTTTAGTCATACGTCAGCTACTCCTCTACGTTCATTCTGGCAAAATCTACCCTTTCCTTGGGAGTGGAAAAACCCACCTTTGTGCCTCTGCTGTGTTGCGTCCCGATTAGTGTCATTATATTGATCCTTAAGGCACAGATTTCTTCTGTTTGTCTCTTCCTGGCATGATCTTCACTGATTTTCTTTTCTTTTTTGAGTGGCATAACTTAATCAGAAAAGATGATGGCTGAGGATAGAAATATGCTGTGAATTTGAAAATTTTGTGACATTAATTCCTGTTATCATTGGCTTATGTTTCTCCCATATCCCACCCCTAACTACTTGTGGGTGCCTTCCCAGCTAAGGTACATGGTTTTAGGTGCTGAGCTGTCCTAGTGGGTATAAAGTGCCTGACAGTGGGGTGAGGGAGGGCGGGTTGAGATAAACTGTAGTTGTGGCAGAGGGTTCAGTCCTCTTCATTCTTGATATGACACCACCTGTGGCTCCTGAATTCCTGCAGACCTTAAAAACAGCAGGTAGAAATGAGCTAGCCCTCACCCCCTGCCCCCACCCTCATGCTACGTGGTATCACCTCTAGATTTGTCTTTTAATGCAACCTAAAAATAGCATAAATCACATCATTTCGCAGGCATTTGGTTAAACAGAAGAATCATACAGTTTCTTTAGAAGGCTTATTGCTGGGAGCAATCACTGCCCCAGCCCCTCATATCTCCCCCAAAGTTAAATACTGAAATGAAGTTGGGAGTAAATGAAATGAGATGCCAGTTTATGTGTACGTATTCCAAGCCACCTGGTAATCCTCGACTCTGAGGAAAATTATCTAAATTTTTTCTAACAAATTGTGGTTGTACAGATATGTGCTTTACTTAATATTGTTCCTTGCCATCTTAATTCAGAAATTTTCAAAAATACTATAAACCTATTACTAAATGAGGACAGCTTATACATTTTAAACAAAAGTTCTCAATCTTTGCTTCATTAATTATATTGTAATTGTTTTTATTGTTGAACAGTAAATAGCATTTTTTTTTGAATAAATGGGATTCTGATAGAAGTCTGTTGTAAAGTGCCTGCGTTTGGGGGCCTATGCAGTGTATTAATTAACATTGCCTGTTCACCTACATCCCAATAATGGTCACAGAATCATGTTCATTTACAGGGCCTCAGAGAAGAGCTAGCTCTTTTGAAAAACCTCACACTGTGTGATACTACCTGTTTACAAATGCATTTTTACTGAAATGGAAGCTAATTTCAAAGAAAAATGCTTGGAGCATCTTAAAGCTTTTAGCAGTGCTTTAAAAACACATGGATTACTAATCATCAATGTTCACTGTCGTGATGGAAACAACTGGCAAAAAAAAAAAAAAAAAGGAGCAACTGGTATAGCCATAACCAGATTCATGAATAGACACAATGTGGCACACACTCCATGAAGGATGCCCCAGCCACACAGAGAAATGACGTCCACGGGCGTTCCACACCACGGAGGCCACCTTCAGAGGCGCATGCTGGAGAAAGTCACTGGCAGAAAAGAGAAATACCATACGATCTCACTTATAAACATTCTGTGATGCTCTCTTAAAATTATCATATTAGTTTCTTGATGCTATTTGGTGACACTAAACAAAGCTATCTTTCTTAACCCAGATAAACAATTCGCTTCTTCCAAAAAAGTTTTTCAGCAAGCACCTATTGAATTTGTCCAAAATACTATTCAAAGACTCATTGTTGTTTCTGTCTTCCTTCAAAAGACTCAGCATTTTAAACTACGCTCCAGGATAAGCAACAGATTTTCTTTTCTCCCTAGCATTCTTTAAGCATGTCTTCTCTCGATTCTGATTATTTTTTTTTCAATTGAAAACAAAATGCAAAAATTTGTTACAGTATCATTAAACTTGCATTTGAATTGTGGTCCTGGAGAAGAATATTGAAAGTACCACAGACCGCTAAAAGGACAAACTAATCTGTTGGAAGAAATAAGGCCAGAATGCTCCTTAGAGGCAAGACTTTGTCTTACATACTTTGGACATGTTGTTAAGAGAGACCAGTCCCTGTAGAAGAACATCATATTTGGTAAAGGGGGGGGGGGCGCGGGGCGGCGGCAGAGAGCAGCATAACAAGGACGCCGAGATGGTGTCACACTATGGCTGCCACAGTGGGCTCAGGCCTACAAGCAATCGGGAGACTGGCACGGGACCGTGCAGTGTTTCCCTGTTTTGCACAGTGTCTCCATATGAGTTAGCATTTAACAATGACTACATGATCAAGCTGAAAATTTGTTTTGATATTTCTAAAATTATATTTGTGACTGAATGAGATATTAAGATCCACCCTCTCACCACTTTCTAGAATAAGAACTTTCAAAAGTGGTTGAATTAACAACCGAAAAGAAAGGGAGAGGAAAAAAAAACTTTTGGAGGTATTTCCATGAAAAAATATGGCTACATAGTCTCCAAATTCAACTAATTAGAGCTCCATTTGAGTTACTGCGTATCTATTAAAGTTCATTTACTTCTAGGCAGATGGAGAGTTGGATCAGAATAGAGCAAAATAATAAAGGTCTTGGAATAGATCCAAGAACAAAGGAAAATGTGTGTGAAAAAGGTAGGATATCCTTAGTAATATTTCAAGCACATAAAACTGCAAGGAAGTCTTAAATTTTTCTCAGTAATTTTATTGCTAGTAATAATATTAGTGTTGTAATTCTGACTGCTAACGTAGAACAGCAGAAATTTTTATTTTTAGGGGCCTAGTTATTTAGTGTAATAGAAAGCTATAAAGTTAAACAAGCTTAGAAATCACTAATGGGTGCATAAGCAAATGTGGTAAACAAAAGGGATGGTGCCTGGCTATCAAAAGATAGTGGCTCTGGTCTTAAAGTCTTGAAGATAAACAAGCAGCCATCTGGCAGGGAAGCAAATATGCTCACATGCAAGAATCTCACCAGCCTGTGTAACTGTGAGCAGGTATAAAGTATCAAAAGATCCCAAACACTTATATCGATGTGCAAGAGGAGACTTGGAGTGGAGACCCAAAGCCCATCTATAGATGATTGGACATCCCCACACACAGAGGGATTACAAAGAAGAGATGATTCAGAGTGCAGTATAGCAGCAACAAGACACACACATTCCTCTAGTTCAGTGGTTCTCAATCTTCCTAATGCCATGTCCCTTTAATGCAGTTGCCCATGTTGTGGTGAACCTCCCCTCCAACCATAAAATTATTTTCGTTGCTACTTCATAACTGTCATTTGCTACTGTTATGAATTGGGTGACCCCTGTGAAACAGTCTTTCAGCCCCCCAAAGGGGTCATGACCCACTGGTTGAGAACTGCTGCCCTAGTTCCTGAATGCAACCCCTCACCCCACCCCCACCCATGACTCAAGTTCTGCCTTACAAATCCAACTGGACCAGACTATACACATTGGTGCAGATAAGAACTCTGGACACATGGAATTCAGGACAGATAAAACCTTCAGGAATAGTATTGGAAGTAGTGATATCATGAGGTTAGTGGATGCTGGGTTGGGGGGGAAGGTGGAACCCATCATAAGGTTGGGGAACCAGTAACATAAAGATTGGTGAGGGAAGCAATGGACAGTATAATACACTAAATGATAATGTATCATTAATTTAAGATTCGAGATGGTGGGGGGAGTGAAAAAGAGAAAAGCTGATACCAAGGTCTCAGGTAGAAAGATATTATTTTGGAAATGTTGATGGGACCATATGTACAAGTGTACTCAATATATTGAATGATGTATTGTTTTAAGATTTGTAAGAGCCCCCTAATACAATTATTAATTAAAAAATGGAATCAGTAATAGCAAATTTAAATTGACCTTATCAATATGAGCTTCTGATACTTAGAAAAATGTTTTTCCTTTTCTGTTTATCTCACCAGCAGTGGGTATACCTAATGTACAGACCCTGCAATCTAGTTAGAATTACCCACACTTAAAATAAAAAACTGGGCTGAGCCCTGGTGGCGTAAGTGGTTGAGGGCGGAACTGCAGCCCGCCATGGGCTTGGCAGTTCAAATCCAGTGGTGACTGAGTAGTGCCCACAACCACCAGAGGCGGTGATGCCCCCCAAAATAAATAAATAAATAAATAAATAAATAAATAAATAAATAAATAACAAATAAATAAATAAACCTTAGACTCTTTGTAGAAACAGCTGTCTTCAGATGTGGAGAGAGAATGTATAAGGTAAGTCTGGGATATCTTGTGCCAGAAAACAAGAAAGCACGCCAGCTGTAGTCCACTCATCGCACGTAACCCATGCCATGAACAACTTGTAGAAATGACCAAATGGGGACCTGAAATACAGGTCCATACACACAATAAAGTACACACAATACCTACCATACACACAATAAAATAGAGAAAGTCAACATGGGGGATGGTGTCCCTCTGTCTAAAGCTGGGGTGATTTGGCATCAAGAGGTAATGATGATTATGATGGATTTAATATTAGAGAAACCAGAAATCTGGGAGTCCATTGTGTACTATTCAAAGACAGAGCTGATCAAAAGAATTCACAACAGAAACCACTGCTGTCGTCTCAATTCTGATTGATTGCAGCTGCTGTCAGACAGCATAGAACTAGCAAGGCTGTGGATCTTTCCAGAGGAGACAACCTCAATCTTTTCCCCTCAGTGCATCTCTTGGCTTCTCACCACTGACCTTTTGGTTAACCCTTTACCCACTGTGTCATCTGGTCCCCTTCAGTGAAGGTTTTTTATTACATTAGTTGTTTATTTTGAAAACTGGCATATAAAAGGAAAGGAATTTTATTTAACCTTACAGGTTTTTTACCAAACAAAGTTAGCCATTACTATTTCAAGTTCATGAAGTAGGGTTCTATATAAGAATATCAGCTAATAACAGTGGCTCTGATATAGTCAGAAAGCTCTAATGTTTTGTATGTCTTAGTATATTAGAATGCTTTTCTTTCTCTGTTTACTCTCATCTCCCTGGGTGACATGTCCTGGTGTTCTTTTAAAGGAAAGAGCAACTCTGGGAGATCTCAGCTTTGTGCAGGTTCCACACGTTGCGTCTTGCTGCCAGTCCTGACCCCCAGAGGACATAATGTCTGGATACTGCTCCGGGTCACTTGGCCAGTCCTCAAGCAGTATAACCGTGCAAAGTCAGGCTCAGAGTCTCTTGAGGACAAGGAGAGGCCAGAGAACACAGCGAGGGTGAGATGGGAGAAATAATAGGGGCTAATTTTTGTAGGGCCTTGGGAGGCTGGTTCTATATAAGGAAGTGACATTGCATTTCCACATTACAGAGATCCTACTGTGTGCCTTTTACATCGTTTTCATACAGTCTTAGCAGTCTGACTGAAAAAGTTAGGAAGAAGGAGGGGCAAGTGAGCGTTTGACTCGAATGTGCTTTGTTTTATGGATTGACAGCACTTGTGAGCTACAACGTTAACCCCAGACCCGCTGTTGTCTTTGTAGAGGTTGCAATCTAGGGTTACAATTGGAAACTGGTTAAAGAAGGAAAGTGAAAAGCAGGATGTTAAGTGACAAGTATAAGGATATGAAATTCAAGTACAGGGTCCACCAATAAAATTTTTATTGGAACACAGTCATGCATTTCATCCACTTATAGTCTATGACTGCCGTTCACGCCAACGCAAGAAACCAGGAAAAGTCACAAATGCTTACCACCTGGATCATTACAAGGCCCCCCTCAAAGAAAAGTACAGGCCCCTCCGTGCCTTAGAGCGTGGCCCAGTTTTATGTCAATGACTGCCGCAAGAGAGGCGCACTGTCTGGGGAGCTGCACATTCTTGGTTCTGAGTTTAGACAGCTGAATCCTCCACCTCTAGGCAGAGGATGGGATGGATCTGAGTCTCCCAGATACAGTTCTTAGCTACAGTGACCAGACGTCCCGCTTTTTAACAATCTTTTTGTTTGTTTTTTTTTTGGGCATCACTGCCCTCTGGTGGAAGTGGGAGGCCCAGCCTTGCTCCTGGAGAGCTGGTGCTGGATTTGAACCACCAAGCCTGTGGGCCGCAGTCCCGCACTCAACCACTACGCCACCAGGGCTCAGCCCACTTTTTAATAATTTAACAACATCCTGTGGTGTTTTAACATTAAAATAAATATATTACAATACTACTTTTGCGTTCTATGAAAAATTTTGTTGGTCCATATAGACCAAATTTTTAATCAAGAACACCCCCCCCCCCCCTTCGCCCTGGTCAATGGTGTTCCGCTTAAAATCTGGTCACTTTATCTTTGCTCACTCGCTTTGGCATGATGCGTGCAAGCAGCATGGCCCTTGGCCAGTTCCCTCCAAGGCCCTCCAGTCCCAGGGCCTGCAGCTCTGGCCTTCGTAGCCCAAGGCAGCAAATCTTCCAGTGCTCTTTCAAACATTTTTGGAGAAATTGTAAGAAAATCAGTGATAGCAGCTCTATGGAAATGATTCAATATTGCTTATTTTACACAGTGCCATTACCACGGAATTGGATGTAGTCTGTTTTCACTTGAATGTATAAATTCTAACCTCCTGAGATCCTCCAGCTGATTCGCAGGGATCCCCATCCCGTTTGCTTGGATAAGATTTATGCTGATCATGGGAAAAAGCTGATCTGTGGACAATTTTTCCTTTTTAGTAATGGCAGGCAAGCTTGTTGTGGGTTTAAACTGCCAGCCTAGATCAACTTGGAAATCCAGACAAAACAAAGCAAAAAAGAATAGGCAGGGAATAAAGACTCAAGGGCCCTCACCGGGCATTGAAGAGCTCAGACAAAAAGGGAGTTCTCAGCACGGCATCTAAGCAAGCAGCACTTCTTCCTCCTGACTGCCTTCAGCCCCTCGCAGACTAGAAATAGTCAAGCTGTTGGAGAGGGCAAGCCCTGTGACTTCCCCAGGAACTGGAGAGACAGACAGACAGACACACACACCCACCATTTGGCTTCCCTCTGTCAGGTGTGAGAAGGGGCCCAAGAGGGGTCAGGAGAAGCACCTGCTGCATGTTCAGATGATGGTGTTGAGAACTACCTCGACCCTCTCACAATGTTCCTTTTGACAAATGTCTTCTCAGGAACAAGCCAGGTAACAGGCTCTGGGGGCCAGGCAGCAGCACACCATCCCAGCGTTTGAAAATCACCTTGTGGTGAGGGATAAGAGCACGAAACCAGTAGTTGGTGTGATTTCTGTCTCGTCCTCTCTGTTTCCAGGGTGGTGCAAGGTGCTCTCTGTGCAGAGGAGAGCTGCCCCGTAAGGGTTCTGTGGCTACCTTCCACGGAAGAAGATGTCCACGTCTGCCCCTCAGCATTTCTAGGCGGGTTCAAACCACCAGCCTCTCAGTTGGTAGGAGAGTGTAAAGCCATTTGGGCCACCCAGGGATCTGAGTAGGATATGAAACGGTAAAATAAGCTGTCTATAATTGAGCCAAGTGATCCCGGACGTATTCAGCAGCAGTGGTCACTTTGTATGGAGGACATGTTATCAGGAGGGCACCAGTACATCGGAACTCAAGTCCAAGGGAAGGGGGAAGACCCTCGGAGTGGACGGGCACAGTGCTGTCACACTCAGATTTCTTCCTCTGGACTGTAGGATCACTATGAATTGGAACCAACTGGACTGTACCTTAAAGCATCCATTTTGGCCTTGTGATTTTATAGACATTTCCAGAATACAAAATATCTTCATGTATGGTTTAAAACCCGGAATCCAATTTCTCACTTTTATGTTTTCAGGCATTTCTAAAAAATGTAATCCTTAAATAGATCTTATTGAGCTCCCTGCTAACTCATGACATAGTAGAACAGCTGGATCTAGTGGGAAGAGTGTGGTTTACAAGTAGCAGATGAGTAATCTTGTTTAGATTTCTCCTCAGACAAATGGCTTAACTCGCCCTGTGTCTCAGTTTCCTTATAAAATGGAAATAATAACAGTGCCTCACTGACAGTAATAAAGGAGAGCTAGTCCTACATGTAAAGTGCTTGAAGATGGCCAGTGGTATAATGGGTAAAGGGCTTAGCTGCCAATCAGAAGGTTGGTAGTTCTAACCCATGAGAAAGGGGACACACTAAGGCAATTTGCTTCTGTAAAGAATTATTATCGATTTCAGGAAGCTGCTTTTCACATAGGGTCACAGACTTGATCCGATCATTCAGCTTAAGACAATCCATGTTAAATATGCAGTAGATGCAATTATTATTCTTGATAATTAAAATACCATTTTAATACTTTATTATAGCCAGGCATGGTGTTAGATTTGGGAACTATGGGCCCATTTGGGTGCACGTGGGGAAGGCATAGATTACATACTGTGAACTGTGCCGAGTCCAGTTCTGGGCCATGCGCCAGGGTGCCTCCCATGAGAAGGTCTGTCACACAGGGCTTTGTTTCCTCATCCAATCCTCTTTCACCTGGAGAGATGGAAATGATTCGAACTTCCACCCTCAGCTCCCTGATCCTCTCGTGATAGTTGTAAGGTGTCATTGCACTACAGTGTGGAGTAAGCAATCCACGCCTGGCTGTTCTGTTGGTGGTGGGGGGGCGGGGGGAGGGAACCTTAGAAAGCATGGGAATTATTGTGTCATCCTTTGTGGGAGACCACCCAGGACATGAAAGCCCTAGTTGTCAGCAAGAAGCTCGCCCATGTGGAATGGCTAAATAATGAAGGAAGATATAAATAACTTTGCCATTACTATTGGTGAACTTTTTTTTTTTGTATAACAAAAAATATAAAGAAGAACACATTTAGAAAAACAAAGAGTGCATACAGGTACAGCACAATGGATAACGATGAACACCTGTGAACCATCACCAGGTCGAGAAGTAGAACATCTCCCCTTATCTCCTCACCCTCCGCAGACCCTCACCCCCACTCCTCTCCACACTGCATGCCCCCCTCCCCTGTCCCAAACATATCTGTCCCCACAAAGGGAAAGACAGACTCTGGCTTTCATGATAATCACTCCCTGGTTTTCCTTCATCACTTTACCACACCAGAGTGTACCATATTTTTCGGACCATAAGACGCACCCAGTTTTTAGAACAGGAAAACAAGAAAAAAATATTCTGAACCAAATAGTACTAGTAGACTAGAATGTTCTGGGATACCACACCTTCGTACCCTAAGACACACCCTTGTTTCCCCCACTTTGGGGCAGGAGCAGAGGGAAAGTGCATCTTATGATCTAAAAAATACAGTATTTTCTAAATATAATTTCACTTTACCTTTGTTTGAGTTAATTTGTAGGAACATAATCTTGGTGCTTGGTTCTTTTCAACCTTAAGTTTTTTTGACCTATACATGTTTTTTGGAGCTGCTTTGGTACACGTGTGCACGGGTCTGGTTTGTGTAGTGTTTCACTTAAAAGTAGGACTCAATTGTATTTATCCATTCCACCATTAGTGAATATTTAATAATTCCCTTGCTCCCAGCTTCAGGAGATGCTTTAAAAGTAAAAAATCGGTAAAAAGCACTGAAATCTAAAAGTGAATATTTATTACTTTATTGTTAGGAGTTATGCCCTCGAGAAAGGATCTGGTAGTCACAAATGGAGAAAAATATGATTCCATTTATATGAAATGTTTAGGCAAATACAGAAGTATGTAAGTTGATTCTTGGGTAACAGAGGTGAAAGTAATAGAAAAGGACAATTATTTCATAAAAGGATTTTTAAGTGTATTAAGAAAAATTGGGAACAGGGTGTTAATGGTGATGGCTGCAAAAGCCTAGTAGATGTAATTTGTGATGTTGAATTGTAAAGTAGAAAATTGTGAAATCATAAATGTTACAAACATACAAGGTGGGTGTGTGGATGGTTGGATTGGCTCTCATGCTGTTGTTTATTTCTCCCCATTTGTCAGTTTAGGTCCTTTAATTATAACAAAATGCATTATTTTAGTTTTTAAAGGTTATAAACCTTGAAAAGATCATTGCAAAGCACCTTTCAAGGTCTGTCAGTTCCAATATTTCAAGTATTTCAGGACAAGTTTACCAGAAGGAAATAAGTGTCCCAACAATTTATTAATAAACTTTTTGAGATAGAATCATTTTCAGATTATCTAGTTCTCCCATAAATTAGTAGGCTATCCTCATACGTGAGTACAAGATGAAATGATAAGTTTTGAAAATGTTTTAAGAACTTAAATACAGGATCTGATAATTCAAACGAATATAAATATTTTACTTACAATGCCCTAGAATTTTCAGCTACATTTACTTAGGAAATTATTTGTAAACAGCATATATAGCCACCCCTCATGAGATACACAATAAAAAAGGACTATAGTATTTGGTGTTTGTTTCTAGGTATACGTAGTGATCTTTAGGATTAGAGTGCAGTAAATAAAGTAGGTACACTGTTATATGCTTTTAAATGAGACTATATTAGCCATAGCACAAAAAGCTTATTTTAATGTAAGCAGTTACCCAGAATATCTGGGATTGGATCCAGCACGAGGCAATTAGTGGTTACGTCACTCACACAAAGACTCCAGATGAGGCTGTGGCCTGTTTGGACATTAAACTGGCGATGTAGCTGCTTCCACCAGCCAGAAGACAGCCACATTCCAGCCACCCTGGGCATGCTTCAAGCCTGAAGGGCCCAAGGTTACGGGAGGAGTGGGGGGAGGAAGGCTGAGGGTGCAAGGAGGAGGAGGGGGAGGAGGGGAGAGTGAGCAGAAAAATAGATTGGATGCTGCTTTCAGAAATCAAGTAAGGAAAGTATTGAATCATGCTCTTTAAAAGGTTTCTACTTACTCAGAATCAAATTAACCCTTTATCCCACCCCTACCACTAAATTGCTTCATCAAACTTAGATGAATATTAAAATGAATTTGATTTCTTGGACCCCTGTCACTCACTAACTTGGAGAAGTATTCCTAGCTTGAATTGTTAATATAAGTACCATGGTAGGTGTCCACAACCAGATGGAAATTTCACAAATTTCAGGCATCTTCCTATTTCATTTTTCTGGGATCTGGTAAAATGCTTCTTGTGCCATTACTGTCTTAGGCATTATTTTAAAATTCAACTTTGTGTTTTGTTCAATTGTTTGTAAATGACTGATGTCAAAGAATGCAGCTACTCTGGTGAAAATTTCTGTGTTGGTCCTGAATACACATGCCTCGCTCTCCGTGGAAGGATGTGGCAGCCGTCTACCAGAAAGCTGCCACTAGCAAATTAAAGTCTCAGAATGATTACATGCCATCAATTCCAGCATGTACTAGTAAACAAAAAGAACAGACAGAAAGCACTTCTTCTAGCCCAAAGAAACAGCCTTCTCAGGATTCAAAATGTGGTCCAATGCTGAAACTATTCATTATGAAGCCTCTTGTACGTATCTCTTCTTTCTCCCTCCCTCCTGTTACTTTCTGCAGTGATGCCCAGGAAGTAGGTGTGTAACGGACTTCCTCGCCGATCCTCATAACTTTGCTCTTTTGACATTACTTCCTAATGTTAGTTCACACACACACACACACACACACAGGTACGTGCACTCATACACAGTCATAATTTTGGTATTTTAAAGCTCTGTAGCAAAGAAATTCTGCATGTTGACAGAGTAATAACGAGAAGTATCTATATTTCATTTATTGCACATCAGCGTTTTATATGACTGCACTAAGATTTGATGCCTGTATTTTACAATGCCCCTTCTATCCGAGCTCTGCAACATGACATCTATTCATCAAAAATAAATGCTCAAATCAATGGAGTGTTTCTGTCGCAGGTAGTAATTACCTTAGACTTATTACCCACAGCCCACAGGCTCTCACCATCATTCTTTATCAGAGTGCCAATTGTTGGTACATTAGGAGAGAATGAGCTGTGAGTTCATTTTTCTTGATACTTGATGAATGGGAACTTGTTATGAGAAAAATAGATCAGCTGGGACCTATTAGAAATAAAACATTTGGAATCAAATAGCGTGGGTGTTGTTAAGACCTTCTACTACTTTTCCTGTGTTAAATTCTTTTTAAAGCATTTTCTAATAGTAGCCTTCAAGCACCTTCCTTTGCGTAGCTTCTTGTTGAAATTGGCATTCTTTTCCCGCTTAATAACCCACGCAGTTTTAACGCTTTCTGTTTAAGATAAACGCCAATTCTAGCATTTATGTATGCACCAGCCCAGTGTCGCTGTTTGTTCCTGCCTAGGATTTATACGGCAACAGGCAGGGCGGACTTGTCTATAAATGTCTGTCACCTTTCCACATTGTCAGAATCCTACTATGGAATTGTGCGAGTACTGAATACAGGAGAATTCGGAATTGAGGGGCTTACCTCACTGCCCAGGTGCCACCACCTGATTCATTCGGGCCACTTTGCATTGGGAAAGCTGGTCTGCCACATTGACTCAGGCGTGAAAGCTTTTTTCTGATGCTGAAATGAAGCATGAGACAGAGCTGACAGGTGATGTTCCTGTAGCCAGTGCGGTTTGGGGACACACCACAGCAACAGTTGCTTAACACAGTGTCTTTCGGCTTTCTTTTCTCTTAAGATTTTAGATGGGGAGTCAGGTGTGTTAATCCCATGTCATAAAGAGACAAGCCTAGGTTTGGGCTCCACGTCTCTCTTACAGCTCTGTAAACTTGAGGAAGGCATTTAATCCTTGGACCCTGCCCATCCTTTATCCTTTCGGAAATGTAGAACTTACCTGTTAAGTGTTAAAAGTAAGAAGTGAAGTTACATGAAATGCTACCAAGGGGTCTCTTGGTTACCTTTAGTACAGAGATGGGAGAGCTGGTCAGTGGGCAGAGTATCAGTCAAGATTAGAAACCACATCACTACATGTCCATTTTAACCTCAGCTAAGTTTCCCATCAGATTCTATCAGAAACTTTTCTCTAAGAGTTAGGTGAAAGAGATGTTGAAGGGATCAGGTATCAGGGATCAAAGAACAAAAAATTATATTAAGGTTTGCCCAATTTCCTGATATACTCACTGAAGACAAATGTGTGCATAAGCAAATGTGGTAAAGAAAGGTGATGGTGCCTGGCTATCAAAAGATAATAGCATCTGGGTCTTAAAGCAGCCATCTATCTCAGAAGCACAAAGCCCACATGGAAGAAGCACACCAGCCTGTGTGATCACGAGGTTTTGAAGGGATCAAGTTTCAAACATCAAAAAACAAAAATCATATTGGAAATGAGGGGAAGTGCAGATTGGGGACCCAAAACCCATCTGTAGACAACTGGACACCCCCTTACAGAAAGGTCACAGGGAAGAGATGAGTCAGTCAGTATAGCAACGATGAAACATACAACTTTCTTCTACTTCTTAAATTATCCCCTCCCCCCAATATCATGATCCCAATTCTACTGTACAAATCCAACTATACCAGAAGATGTACACTGGTACAGATAGGAACTGGAAACATGGGGAAGCCAGGACAGATGATCCCTTCAGGACCAGTGCTCAGAGTGATGATACCTGGAGGGTGGAAGGAAGGTGGGGTAGAAAGGGGAAACTGGTTATAAGGATTTACATATAGCCCCCTCTCTGGGGGATGGACAACAGAAAAGGGGGTGAAGGGAGATGTCGGACAGTGTAAAATATGACAAAATAATAATTTATAAATTATCAAGGGTTCAGGAGGGAAGGAGGCAGGGAGGGAGGGGAAAAATGAGCTGATAGCAGGGGCTCAAGTAGAAACCAAATGTGTCTGAGAATGATGATGGCAACAAATGTACAAATGTGCTTGACAAATGGATGGATGTATGGGTTGTGATAAGAGTTGTACGAGCCCTCATGATTAAAAAAAAAAAAAGAGGTGAACAAAAGACTTGAGGTTTATCCAGGTGTTTGACCGGCATGACTGTTATAACAGGAAAAGAAGCAAGTCTGAATTGGCTCGCATTTTAAAGTTTCTGCTTATTTCTAGTCTTTACTTGATGACTGTTGAAGCCCATACTGTTCATTTTAGGGCACTCTGATTTTTTTTTTGTGGGGGGTGAAGGCTGGGAAAGAGACACCCTTCACCCCCAGTGTGAGTCTAAATCAAATTTGAGGACAGTGCTGTCTCTGATGCCTGGCTTCTCTGTGCATTTTCTGCCATGGCTTTTCTATGAGTTTTTTTGTCATTTAAAATTTGTCTTTAAGAAATAAATCTTAGGCTGAGCCCCAGTGGTGTAGTAATTGTGCACGGGACTGCAGCCCACTGGGATGGAGGTTCAGTTCTAGCAGCAGCTCCATGGAGCAAAGGCCGGGCCTCCTACTCCCACCACCAGAGGGCAGTGATGCCCAAAAAGCAAACAAACAAACAAAAGAATTCTTGGCTCCATGAAGATCTCATTAAGGATCTAAATATTGATTCCCTCCCCCACCTTCACCTTAAGTCCAAAGAAGAGAGCTGAAACCTGAGTATAAAATGAAGTCATTTAAAAGAGTTGTGTGTTTAAAGTGAATCCCTGAAACGGAGAACCAGAAAAGGAGGGATGGCGTGATTCCTCCAAAGTCAGGCACTTCTGGAAGATTCCGGTTCTCTGCTCTTGCTGCCTTTCTTCTTTGCAGCCTGGGCTATGGGTCTGGTCTCTTCCTCCTTGCCCCCCTCCCCACCTTGCTTACCACCAAGGGACCTCAAAGGAGGAATTTCACAGTGAGCAGTTCCCCATTTTTTTCCAGGAGTAAAATGAGCAGTTCTCCATTTTTTCCAGGAGTAAAACGGGGAGAAAGACCTCCAACTCACGAGGCATGTGAAGCCGTAAGGGAAGAGCATTACAGGATGGATTTGCTTACTAAGTAGGAGTCTTGTCCTCCTTAGAATGAGGCTCAAATTTGACGTGGTGCAGAGTAATGAGATCTCATAAACTCCATAACCAAGTTTGTGACTTGTGGGTTGCTCAGGTCAAAATGCAGTGACACTGGCGAGTGAAAGGAAGAGTTAAAATGAGATTTCTGTCAGTGTCTGTGGGGCTGTCCCTGCTAGCCCTGTGTGACCACGATAATTGAGTCAACTCTTTACCAAGGCGGAATGAGGAAGCAGTTCTGCTGCCACCCCCAGGAGAATGTGGCTGCCCGGAGGCATGCGTGTCCAGCCTCGTTGGAAGAAGTGCTTTAAAATTCAGCCAGCTGAACTTGAGACTTCCCTGATGATGAATTGCCTGCTAAACTATGACACAGAGGATTCCATTAAGTTCACTTCTTGCTCTCTCTTGGCATAGCTTCTCTTTTTCCAATAATTTTACTGGGGGCTCTTACAGCTCTTATGACATTCAATACATCATTTTTATCAGGCATATTTGTACACATGTTGCCATCTTCATTTCCAAATATTTTCTACTTGAGCCCTTGGTATAAGCTCCTCTTTCCCCCCTCCTTTTTTTTTTTTTTTTTAAAATCATTCCATTGGGGGCCCACATAACTGCCATCATGATCAGCACACACGTCAGTTGTATGCAGACCACATTTGCACATCTGTTGCTATCATCACCCCCGAAACATCCTCCTTCCTCTTAGGCCCCCAGTACCAGCACCTCATATTCCAATAAACCCTTAATAATTTACACATTGTTATTTTTTATATCATACTCAGTCCGCTGTGTCCCTTAACCCACATCCCCATTGCCCGTACTCCAGAGAGATCATATGTAGATCCCTGGCATAACTTCTTTTTAAAGTCAATGTTCCCATTGGGTTGGGGATGCTTCTCATTCGTGGGCTGCCTTCTTCTTAGTTCCACAACTGTTTCGTAGACATTTTTTCCTCCTTTCTCTCTGCCAGTAAGCCTCCAAAGAATACCACCAAGGTAGTATAGTCTCACTTTGTCTCTAGAGAACTCCGACTTTTGAGAAGACCTGCAGAAAGAGGAGTTGAACATCGTAGTGTTGGCTACCAAATTCCACATCCTGGCTACCATCCATCCGCCTTTCTTCAGGAGCCATTACAAAACCAGCCGGATACATATTACCCCTAATACCCCCTCCTCCTCCCCTTCCACCCCACTGCCCACTGTTAGTCTCTGGGGGAGAATGCAAGGCTCAGGGGCCGGGGAGAACCTGAACAGAAGCGGCCCTTGCCTGTCGAGCTGTGGTTTTGATCTCCCAGTGGAGCGCTCGGCGTCTGCAGCTGTAAGACGACATCTTGTGGCTCTATCCAAACAGGAGGGCCCTTTGGAGCAAAATTCTAAGCTTCCTGAAAGGTTCCCACCTACCCCCAGGTAGATCCTGGACTCCAGACTTGCCGGGTAATTTTCTCTCATGCGTCCACATCCATCTGGCCCTCTCATGGTTTGGGGCGGGACGCGCATCTCAGAAAACATCGGTCTTGGTTGCCACTTCACTTCCCCCCATGTCTGAACCCATTCTGCTTCCCCTCCATTAGCCTGGCCTTGAGTTTCAGACATCCCACTTCCACTGCTCTCATCTGAAATGACTGGCCCTTACAACAAGTTCTTCCACACAACCACCGTCACCTGCATGCACAGCTTTTAAACCATCGCCGAGACGTCTTTCTTTTCTGTCACGAAACCCCAAGTGAAGTCAGTTCTAGCGAAGAGTGATCCCCGGACATGTTCATAGCTGTAACCCATGACAGAAGTACGCTTTAGCTGTCCCTTGCTTAACCCACTGTACCACCAGGGCTCTGCACTCACACTAACAGAACCGTGTGCCCCTGTTGCTACTTCCCTACCATTCTTCAAACCGGGTTTAACAATGATTTCATGTGCAACCTGAGAGCTCGCTGGAGTACAGGAGTCATTTTTGCAAGCCTGTTTTGTAATTTGTAAGTGGATGTTTACAGATGTCCTGGTAGGTAGGAGAACCATCTGAAACAGCCCTGGTAATAAAGTTCAGGGTTGGGCTACTAGCCAGTTGACAGTTCAAACCCAACAGCCACTCCACAGGAGAAAGCTGAGACCATGTGCTTCCATCAAGAGGGAGTCTTGGGAGCGCCCAGAGCAGGTCTACGGCGTCCTTTAGGCTCACTGTGAGTTGGGTCCACCCACTGGCAGCCCGGTTGGGTTTTACTTGTCTGCATGGTAGTGTTTTCTAAGGTAACACCACTTAGGAAAGGCTCCAAGGAGAAAGTATCTGGCCTAAAGACTCAGAGACAGGGTGCAAAATGATTAGGGTCCTCTGAGGCCTTAGCTTTCATTGAAATATGTAGTAGATAACATACAGAAAGTCAAGCATAACGGATAGTATAATAGATAATATATAGTAAGTCGAGTATAATGTATAGTATATTAGATAATGGATCATATAGTGATAATATGTCATAAGTCAAGTATAATGTATAATACATAATGTATAGTAAGTCGACCCAGTGAACATACAGTGAGGGATCAACTGGTAATGTCTTTGCCACATAAAACAGAGCTGCTGCACCTGCAGTTTCAGTATTTAGTAAAATGAAATCATTTAAAAACTGGCTACATTAACAAATGTTTCATGTTCAATTTTGGAGAAAGTGCATTTATTTAGAACTAATCAATCTCAAGGTTGTGGCCTTGAGATTGGGTCATGAGTGCCTTACAGTGATTGTTAATAAATGGAGCTTTTGTCCTTTTTTTATTCTAGTGACATCTTTCTTTTCAAAGGAAGGGCAGGGCATATTGATGGGGATTGGGCACTCTTCTGTGCTAGGAAGGCCCTGAGTGGTTCAAATGATTAACCACTTTCAGCTGACAACAGGGTTGTCTGTTTGAACCCACACAGAGGGGATCTGCTATAAACTGGCCACAGCTCTGCAAAACCAAACTCAAATTGACTGCCATTAAGTCCGTTCTCATTCAGAGTGACCCTATAGGACAGAATAGCTTTTGCTCCATGGGGTGGCCGAGGCTGTAAATCTCTATGGAGGCAGACTGCCTCTCCTCTCTTCTCCAGAGCAGGTGGGCTTAAATCGCCTGCCTTTGGTTAGCAGCTCAACCCCAGCCCACTCCCCTCACCCCAGAAAAAACAAACAAACAACGCCTTACAGAACCTTATGGAGAGGTTCTACTGTGCATGCATGGAATCACCACGAACCAGAATGGACTCGGTGACAGTAACACTTGTAGTTGTTGAAAACAAAACATACACAGAGTCATGCACGCATGCATGTGTGCCCCAGTGCTTTAAAGTTGTTCATCAGTACAGATTCTGCCACTTTGTCCTTGCTGTGCTGCAGATGGTAATTATATGGCTTTAGAATTGTTGAAATGCATGACTTTCTGATGGCCAGCTTTTTTTTTTTTTTACAGGCCATAAACCATTATGCTCCTATGTGCAGGGCTCGAGTTAGAATAAACTTTTGCTAATAGAACACCATACTTGGAAATGAGGAGCAGAGCTCTGACAACTGGGAAAGCCCTCAACGGGGCTTGGCAGCCTGCAAGTACCACCCAGCACCCTAGTTAATGCAGTCACTGCCAGAGTCTGGACAGGGGTGTGTTTTCATCTGCTTTTCTCTTTAGGAGCACTTTTTGTGACTGGGTTTATACTTGCTGGTTTTTGGTCTTTTGTGTGTTAGACTAGGTTGACAAGAGAAGCAAATCCAGTGACACTCAAATATATGTCTAATAAAGAACATTATATCAAAGAGTGATAGTATATTCAGAAAACAGCCTAGCCCCAATCAAGTCCTTCAGTCCGAAATTAACCCCTATGTCTATTAATTCCTCTTCAGACTCATGCAGCACATGTAATGATTCAGAGTGCAAGAAGACCACAGACCAGTGGGTGGAAAGTCTGGTGGATCCAGTGGCAGTGGAATGTCTCCTCCAGCTCCAGGGGGCTCTCACTGCCATCAGCATAGCTCCTGTGTCAACAGAAATGTGAAGTTGTGTGTGTGAGAGAGGTAGTCCACATTCAGAGAAGAAGAGAGGAAGTTCCCAGAATCCTCATGAGAAGACCATGACCTGATTGACAGGCTAGACACCACCCCTTCATTCTTTTATTAAGTTGACATGAAGTTATGTAATTGCCACATTTTGTGATACCAGAACATAATGAATGGTGAGCAAATACATAAGCCTTTGATGACTTTCTCTCAGATTATAAATAATGCTACCAGAAATCCCTATTGATTTTTGTGTAACTCAAACAAAATGGCTCCTCGTATTTAGAGTAATGCTTCATTTCTACATTTGTAGGAAGTTATTAAATGATCTGAGTAGCCACATTACCCAGCGAAGATGAATGGTGATTATGCCATAATGAGTGTGGGGCTCATCATCCTTCATAATTAAGGAGGATCATGTTTATGGTATTATTTGTTATTTCTACATTTTGACCATCGGTCTGACTTGCTCAGAAATAATGGAAAGCAGATTGTTCTCACTGGCTCTCTCTCTCTCTGCCCCCTCCTTCCCCGCTCAGTGAAGGGATATATGATATATGACTGAAAATGATTGCAGTTTCATCCATATGTCTATCCAATCTTTAACCATTCAACACAACATCACTGTAGTAGGGGAAAACCCCACACAAGAGAGATTTACAAAGTTGACTGTTTGAAAACAGATATTGAGTCACAGAATGAGGAATTTTTCTGACGATTAAATAGAGTACTGGGCCAGAAATCAATGTGGTTTACTGGTGAACACAAATACAATCAAGTATTCCTAGGATGCAGCGAGGACATAAGGATACCAGCTGAGGGCAGGGGGGCTTCTAGGAGTAGATTTAGAGCTGCTCCCTGATTAGCATGCTCTTCCGTGGGTTGGGATGGAGGGATCTTGCGTTATCACCTCACATACTGTCATTGCGCGGGGCCAACACTGAGATAATTGTGCTGTAGCTGCTTCTCCGTTTGTGTTTTATTACTGACACGTCTTGTCTTCCTCCTTCAGAGGTGGTAGTGGTTTCTCAGGATTGCCACTACAAACGACCATACACGTGATGATGTGAAAAATAATAGTTGTCCTCTCTCAGAAAGTTCGTTGTGAGGGATAGAAATCTGGAATGAAAGTGTTGGCAGGGCCAGGCTCCCTCAGAAGACCCTAGGGTAGAGTCGGGCTTTCTCTCTACTGTCTTCTGGCGATTCGGGCGATCCTTGTGCTTCTGGGCAGGTAACTGCATTCTTTTAGGCACTCACCTCTGCCCTCACCGGGGCTCTTTGCTGTGCCTGTGTCTCTTGGGTCTGTGCAGTTGACTCCTCCTTGTCCTTCTCATAAGGAACACGAACCTGATCCCCGGCACTTAAGAAATCTGTAAAACAAGCACAGCACCCTCTTTCTAAATAAGATTGCAGTCATACTTTTTAGGAGAAACACAATCCAACCCAGTGCAGAGGACGCAGGCTGTGGGAAGTCAGGAAGAAAGTGCTCTCAGTGTAGATTTGGGACCACAGTTTTATTTCTTCTTGACTTTGGGTTAAAATTGGTTGGGTGCACAATTTAAAATTAAGTATCTGTTTTCCCGAGGCACAATGAGCTGCCAAGTATATAATGGTACAGCATATTTGTGGCATAACAGCTAATTTTTTAACTAGTCAGTTTCATTAATGTGACTCCTCCCTCTTTCTCTACACAACCCCCCCACCAACGCATGTGCATGGCATGCGTGTGCGCGCGCGCACACACACACACACACACGATTTGGTGAGAGAGCATGACTGCCAGCCCTGATGGCACCCAATAAAAGCACAAATTGAATTCATTAGAACTCACTGCGCTTCCTCCTGTAGAATTATTTTACATATATAGGCAGTCGCTGGTTTATGAACAAGATTCATTCCTAAGTGGATCTGTAAGTCAAAATTTGTAGGTAAGTTGGAAAAGTTGCATGTGGTTCATGTTTCGCCTTTGACTTGACGGCAAGAAAAGGTTCGAAGTCCTTTCTGTGATTTAAAAGTGCAGTAAGTGATGGTGATTGGGATACAGAATTTGTTGCTAGGAGGAGTTGGTTCAATTATTTCAAAATGAGGGCAACTTTACATTATATTAAACTCTATAAATTGGGCCTTCGTAATTTGGGCTCTGCTTGTAACTCATTCCATTTATCCTTATCTGGAAAGTGAATGAAACCTACTGTCATTGAACTGATTCCGACAGGACCCAAATGGAGGTTGTAAAACAACTCAGCATGTGAAATTCTATATTAATGAAAGTGCTAAAGTAGGGGCAAAGCCTTTGAATTTGAGACTTGCTTTTAGAATCGCATAATGAACCTTGGTTAAAAAAAAAAGCAAAACTGTTCCCTGGCTCCCAGCCAACAACAGGGGACACCCCACCAGCCAGAAATCTGCTGGCTCCAACTGCCAGTGAGGTAAAGTTAACGTTCATCTTTCTATTTAAGCTCATGCGTACTTGTGAAGCGTCTGAATTTGACATCCAGGTCTGGAAGGAAAATAATTAACCTCTGCTTCTCCCGTGCCACAAATGTACTGTCCCATGACATGCCAGTTACTTTGTATGCAAGTGACATGAGATACCCATGCCGCCTCCTGTACCTCTCATTCTCCGGTTGGGATTTCTGAAGGCTTCCTGTAACTTGGTGGGACTGCAGTTCACAGATGCAGTTGGACATTGCCTGAACACATGACACACAGCGCATGACTGATGTACATGATATGTAAAGTAGAGGGAGGGAGGACTGTTACACTTTTGACTCTTAACTTGGGGTGCTACACTGCTACCCAGAGATCAGTATGGCAAACCTGCCAGCTGTGTGATGGGGGAAAGACCTTGTGCTGGGCTCCCCTGAAGCTTACAGCTAAGGGACCCACAAGGCTGCCCTGCTGTGTCCTGTAGAGCCGCTGTGTGAGAATGGACCCCACAGCACACCACTACATACATGTTCCTGCAGCAGAGACAACATGTAGAAGGGAATGCCCCAGAGTAACAATAGGTGTTGTCTCAGGGCACACACCCCTCCCACCCCCACACACCTTTTTTTTAAAAATCCCTCCTTTCTAAAGCTTCCACATGAACACGTAGGATTATATTATTTTCCCAAGTTCTGTGCGGTGTTGCGGGCCCAGGCACAGTGGAACGCCATGGCACCTGTGCAGGGGTTTCCCTGACCTTTGCTCTTGGAGTAGACCTTGGCGCTGGCTCATTTTTTGGATTGATTTTCAGAGCCCCGGGCCTCTTCCTGCTGGAGTGAGCTCGTAGGCTCTGCTGAAACCGGTCAACATCCTAGCAGTACGTAAAGCTCTGTTGATGTCAGCGTGGTGGCCGCGCAGTCCGTGTCCTGCCTGGGAATGGACCTGTCTCTCCCATGGGGAAGGGTACCCGTCTGCTCCCGCACCACCAACACCTCTCCTAATCCAGGAGACAAGGAGAATTGGATTTAAGGAAGTGGGTTTTCATGGGAAATTCCACTCAGTCATTATCTATAGAAAAGTGTTTGGGGGCGATTTGGCTAAGCCCTCCTGCTAATTTAAACTTCATAGTCTTGCTGTATAATCCTAAACTTTCCAGAGAGTTAAAGAATTTGACTCACACCAGGGCAACCCTTCAGAATGCATGAAATAAGAAACCTCCCCGCCCCACTGGTGTCATTTAAGGGAAACTTGGAAACCTCCACTGACTTCCAAATCCAGCTGCCCCCACCCCACCTCCCCTCCACTCGGTACTGCTGCCAGGAGGTGGGGCAGTCCCCATGATATTCGTAGGCTACACATTTTCTCTTTGGCCTTTTGGGAAAGGTTAGTGAAGGGTGATGAGCCCAATCACTGTTTGTTTTCAATTTTTGGTGAATTAGTTCCTCAACTTATGTACTTCCTGGGGTGAGAGCTACAAACAGGAAAGCATCGGAGAGGTGCGAGGCAACAGAAATGCTGGCAGAGGAGACCAGTGCCCAGGGAGAGAAGTGAGAGGAGGCGAGGAATACTCACTCCACCTTTCTCCCCACATAGCTTTGTCCTAGACCGGCTGGACATCATTTAGCTAATAATTGGATGAAAGAAGGCTATCATGACGATGGCAGATTCTCAAGGTTGACTGAAGAGGACTGCTCGTAGGTTTCATTGTTAATTACCTCTGACTGTGCCACTTGCCTGCGTTGTACTGTGATGGCTCCGTGTGGCACTTGCGATGCCGGAAACCATGCCACCTGTATTTCAAATAGCAATAGAGTTGCCCACGGTGGGCTGGTGTGAGTGGAGCTTCTAGATTAAAACCAGGAAGGAAGGCCTTTGTGATCCACTGCTGAACATTGTCCAATTTAAACCTTGCAAATCTCCGCAAAACATGGCCCGGTTTACTCAATTGGGCCAGGCCCATGTTACTCTTGTCCGGTGTCGTCACATATGATTCATAGTGGCCACTGCGTCCAGCAGGATGATTTTGGTGCTGCCCGGTTCTGCACCATTCTCAGCATCACTGCCACGTCTGAGGGCGGTGGTGTGGTGATGGTCACTGTGTCAGTCCGCCCCGTCGAGGGCCTTTCTCTTTTCTCCCTACCCGTCTGCTTTCCCAAACATGATGTCCTTTTCCCGGGACCGATGTCTCCATTTCCAAAGTTTGTGACCTGAAGCCTCACTGCCTCACTTTCTAGCAGAGTGCTGGCTGTCCATCTTCCCAGACAGATTTAGAGTGAGGTGTCAATGGGAGTGCTCCGTCCTTAGAGGACATGATATTGGGTGAGGTTGAGGGCCAGCCAGGGGCCAAGGAAACCCTCAGAGAACTGAGTTGCCACGGTAGCCAGCGGGCAGGGGGCCCAGTATCCTGTGATTATGAGGACGCCAGCTGCAGGACCGAAGGGGCCCTTTGTTTGCGTGTGAGTCCCCTTGAGTCGGAGTCACCTTGAAGACGGCTGTTTCTCTCCCAGCTCTTTCTCTCGCTCTACTGCTGGTTGCCAGCTGACTTGGGGAAATGTAAGTCAATTTGAAAGCCAGGCATTCTCTCCACGCAATGACCTTTGTCATATTATTCTCCAACACCTCAACTCTTTCGGTCTCTTCTGGCTTTTATGACATCTCTGAGGATAACCAAAAGCCTTTGGTCCTGCTGACCTCTCTGGTGACCAACCAGACAGAGAGTGACTTTTTCGAAGTCTCCATTCTCTCAAAACATGAGGGAGTTTGCCCGTCTTTAGACAGTTTCCCCCTTGGTGTCCATGAAGGTCTGTATCTGTCCTCATTTCCTTGTGGCCTCTACTCTGGTTCCACTTCATTGACCTAAGGAACAATCACGAAAGCTTATTTCTTATTTATGCCTGGCTTCTCCTTGCCAATTTAAACCCCTCAGCTCTCGCTCCAATCTCTATCTCCATATTTGTATCCCTCAGCCTTCCCTTCTCTCTATACTCTATTTCTTAGGACTATTTTTTTTTTTGATTTGAACTTCTCAATATAAAAATCCTCTTTTACCTTCCAATAACTCTCATTTTCTCTAGTTTGAATAGTATCATGTACTCACATGTCAATTTCATGACTGGGAGTGTAAGGATAGAGTCCAATCTGGAGATAGTCAATGAGACCTTTGTGTGGGCGTGACTTTCTCTGAGAATTCTGGAAAATCTTGTGATATTTCCCATTGGAAGTGACAGACTATAGACTCAGTTCCTTGGAGTCGCTCTTTAATGAGACATGATGACAGCATAGACCCTGAGTCCTAGGAACTGGAGGAGCCAGAGAAGAAGCCACATGGGCTTACCTTGATGGAATCAAACCTCTGAAGCTGAAAAAGCCACAGAGAGACCTCTGCCAACACTGAGATGCTTCTGCTGCCACTGGATAATGCTGATGGACTCTGAGCCATGGAAACAAGGAGCAATGGGGAGACTCCTGCCAGTGCCAGGATGCTTCTATTGCCATTGGATACACAAGACTCTACACCCACTGTCCTGTGGTTGTCCTGGTGTCATTGCATGTGCTTCATGAGTCAAAGAGACTGGTAGCAGACAGATAGTCTAATATCGGACTTATGACCTTGGACTGGGCTGGGCTGGGATGCTTTCTCAATGTTCCATTCCTCTTGTATATAAGCCTTTCCTTTTTATCCATATGCATGTTTAGGAATATGTTGCTCTAGTCTACCCGGACTAACACAGTGATTGAGTCTTAAGACAATAAGATCATTGTTTTTACCTGTCTGCATTAATTAAGATGTAAAATCATATGAATTCTCTCCTCAAAGTTCATATCCAATCACTCACTTCTCATCTTTATTTACATTAGCCCTGTTGGGGCACCTAGCACCTCACAACTTAGGTAATTGTTTAAAGTTTCATAAGTGCTTAATTGCCAGCCACTGTTTCTCAAAACATGCACAGTCAGTCGTTCTAAAACACCCATTTTCAGATTTTAATCAGTCCAAGTCATACCGCTTTTACAAAAGTAAAAGTTTCACGTGCTTTTCATGTATGTCCCAACCTTGGCCATTGTTGTAAGTGAGTGTATGTCTTTTTATCTATTTGCTTTTTAATGCTTAGTCATGCCCTGCTTGTACTTTGTGTCAGGGACTAATGTCCTTACTTCAATTGCAAATACCTGTTGAGTTAAAGCAAATAACGTTTCTTTTTTTTTTTCCTGGCAGGTAATTGTGTGAGGGCAGTTTAAGACCCAAATGTTTTGTATTTGTGTGTGTTTCTTCCACAAAATTCTAAGTTAGTGCCTTTCCAACTGTAGTGCAATCAAGAGGGTCTCTGCTAGTTCAAGATGTTGCTTGCCACACCAAGCCTCAGAGAACAGAATGTATGAGCCTGAAAACCATACATTTAGCAGCACTGTTTTCCCTAGAGTTTGTTTCTTCTTCCTAACATTTCTCTGTGATGCGGCTTAGGAAATATGTGCTAAAGGCACAGTTAGGACATCTGCTTGTGAATCTTGCTAGCTAGCTACACATGCATAAACTTTAGCATAATTTTCAAGCTAAGCTTCAGCGAATGCCCAGACTCCACAGAGGCTATAGAAATTGCATAGTGGACACATTTCTTCCAAACAGGTGTAAAGGTACTAGGGGACCCAGTCATAGTGCTTATCAGTTTTATGTGTAGTGGAGAAGGGATGATTCCTTTGAATGAGAATTTTAGCTATTAAGATTGAGAACAAAAAAGCAGAAATAAGAAATGTGCATTGTTTGCTTCAATTACATGAGGCAGTGTAATGCTTTGTGAATAATTTCAGTAAGATGTAATGTTTACATCTTTTTAATGTAATAAAGGATGTATTCGTTCCATATTATAAACTAAATCTTAAACCTATAACACAGCAGTTTTCAAACTGTGGGTTTCAACCCCTTTGGGGATCAAATGACCCTTTCACAGGGATCACCCAATTCATAACAGTTGAAAAATGACAGTTATGAAGTAGCAACAAAAATAATTTTATGGTTGGAGGCCACCACAACATGAGGAACTGTGTCAGGAAGGTTGAGAACGTCTAATGTGACAAAGGGAAGCTATTTATGACCCAAAAGTGTTAGACTTTCTATTGGTTTGCTAGTTGTATTTAATAGAATGAAGCTTTTTACTAACTCTTCCAGTACTGGATCTTTCTTTCCATCCTCATTTTTCTCTTCCATTCTGTATTTGAAGGGAAAAAAAGGTTGTGCAAAATTGTGTTAGAGAATAGTGAAGTCATTCAAGGGAAACATACAATGCCTTCAGGACTTAAACAGTTGTCATTTGAAGTTTCTTTTTTGAATGTTTTTTGAATTTCTTTTTTAAATCATTTTATTGGGGGGTCATACAACTCATCACGATCAATACATACATCAATTGTATGTAGTCCACATTTGCACATTTGTTGCCATCATCATTTTTGAAACATCCTCCTCTCACTTAGGCCCCCAGTATTAACTCCCCATATTTCCCCTCCTGCCCCACTTGCTCTCCCCCATGAACTTTTAATAATTTAGAAATTATCATTATTTTGTCATATCATACACTGTCCAATGTGTCTCTTCGCCCACTTCCCTGTTGTCCATTCCCCAGGGAGGAGGTTATATGTAGATCCCTGCAATTGGTTTCCCCTTTCTAATCCACATTCCCTCCTTCTTCCTGGTATCACCACTGGGACTGAATGGATCATCTATCCTGAATTCCCCATATCTGTACCAGTGTACTTCCCCTGGCCTAGCTGGATTTGTAAGGTAGACTTGGGATCATAATAGTGGGTGGAAGGAAGCATTTAAGAGCTAGAGGAAAGTTGCATAATTCATAGTTGCTACACTGTACCCTGCTGGTCTCTTCCCTGTGGCCCTTCTGTCAGGGTATATCACTTATTTGAAGCTTGTTATATGGAAAGTTAAAACACATTCCAAGAAGTGTTTAGTGGCATAATTTTGTTCTGCAGGTTAACCTGGACCCTTGTTCATGCGCCAGATGAGATGTTGGGCTGTTAACCACAAGGTTCATGGTTCAGACTCTGTGAGACGGGACAAGGCAGTCTTTCCGATAAAGACTTAGATTTTTTGGAAAGCCCAGGCAGCATTTTCTTGTATGGAGTCCTTGCCAGCCAAGAGAAGAACTGAAAAAGACAAAGTTTTGTTTATTGGAAAACAGATCTTAAGTTAGGCATTCTTTCAACAACAGACTATTTTCTGGATGTGTCTAAAAATCACTGCTATGAAAAAAAATATATAAAAAATTAGAATCACTGTTATGATAGATCTTTTATGCTAACATACAGATAAGAGTCCCCGAATCTTCAAAATAACAGTAAAGAGGGACTATCCGATGTGATGTGATGTGATGATTACAGCAGTAATGACTCTAAGTGCCAGATTTAGCAGTATTTAAGTCATGCTGTTACTTTGCAAATGATACTTTAATATGGTTAAAATACCCCTGACGATAAGGATGCTAGATTAAAGGCTTTAGCACCTGTTCTAGTCTTCCCTTTTTTCCTTTTTGCAAATGTTACTTCTCTAATTAACCCTTCATAACTTTTGAGCATTGCTGTCTCTGGCTGTGCTGCAAATATAGAGACGTGTTACCACCCTCGCCCTCCTTCAGGGCTTCTACCGGTACGGTGATGGGTTGTCAACACGTGGCACACTTTTATTTACCAAATCTCCTGGGCTATGAGAGACTTAAAATAACATAAAGAAGGGTCTCTTCAGAAGCACCTGGGAAGCTTTTAATCAGTTGAGCATAGCTTTGAACATAGTGTGGCCTCTGTGGGAGCAGGGATGTGCATGTTTTCCATACTGTGGTGGCTCTGGTGCCTGGTATAGCAATTGACAGAAGTTAGGTGCCCACATATTTGCAAAGTGAATGGATGAGTTACTGGTTTCATTGATCCATACTTCTCTCAAGGCCCCTGTCTCAGTTGAGTAAACTGCATGGGACCACATGCACTAGAGCAGGGGTCCTCAAACTTTTTAAACAGGGGGCCAGTTCACTGTCCCTCAGACCGTTGGAGGGCTGGACTATAGTTAAAAAGAAAAACAACTATGAACAAATTTACTGCGAGCCCAGAATAAGTCAACTGATAAGCAGGACAGCAATGGTGGCAAAAACACACAATGGGCTGGTTAAATGTCCTTGGTGGGCCGCATGTGGCCCACAGGTCGTAGTTTGAGGACCCCTGCACTAGAGGAACTGACCTGTTGCTCAGGTCTGCAGAGACTAGACAACTTCTTCCCTGTTTCTGAAGACTTTGGGAAAGCAGTGTGACTTTATGACTCACAAGTCACACAAGTGGCACTGTGGAGTCCGCAATTGGCTGCTAGCTGAAAGGTTGAAAATTCAAACCCAGTAGCCATTCCTGGGGAGAAGGGCAAGACTGTCTGCCCCTGTGAAAATTTACAAAACCTCAGAAACCGTATAGAGAGGTGCTATCGATTAGAATTGATTTGATGGAAGTGAGGGTTGCTTGTTTTATTTTTATTTTTTTTGTCTTTTTGGTGACATGTTCTCAGCTGCTGCGTCTGGGCACACAGACACAAGAACAAAGTATGGAGGGGGCATTTAGATAGAAACAGATGCTTAAAGGAGAGATTATATCTCTACTATAGAACTCTAGGTTTTTCTCATTGAGTTACTGTTTGTAGTAGCTTCAGTTGTCGGCTGACTGCAAATTCCTCAAGGCTGCATTCATATTTGTGACCTCAGTTGCCGAGGACGGAGTGCATTGTACAGGGTGTGAGCCCAGAAAGTGCAGGATGAAAGGTAATGTTTCAGGTTGCCCAAGAGGAACTCTTAAAGTGTTGAGTTTCATCTTTAATAAAATGCAGAAAATGGACTAGAAAGCTTGGGGTGGAGTTCCCTTTTGTCTTACATTTTATTATGATTTGATTTGGAAAAATAATTCACATTGGTAGTCCTGTAGAGCTCCATCAGATGCTTGATTACGAATCCAAACAAGACTCATTCACCTGGTGCTGACATCAGTGGAAATGCTAGATAGAATGCAGGGTCAAGGTGCTGGATAAGATAATTGGTCAGCGACTGGTTCTCAGTGTGGCACAAATGCTTCGTGTTGTTGCTGTTGGCGTTTGTAATCTGAACTGCTGTGGTCTGGCCAGTATTATTCACTATCTTACAGCCACTGCTCTTTCAAAGGCACTTCAGCATTAATTGAAAATTGAATGATGGCATATCTGTTGACGCACTCCATTGCTTCCCAAAGTGCTGGACTGATGCAGGTGGTGTGCAAAAGCAGGTAGCTACATTTTCTCCTAGATTATCAGCTTTAAATATAAAAAGTTTTAATGGGTGGAGCAGAGTGATTTTTTTTTTCTGAGTAGGAGTGGTTTGAGATATATGGTTTGAGAACCTGTGATATATGTACTGGAAGATTTTCTTGAGATTCTGCTTGTCCATGAAGCCATCTTCCATTGCTCTCTTTCTCTTCACAGAAAAGGGTGGTCCTTACATGTGCATCATTCTGCCTTGATAATGAGGCCTGTGAACACACACACACGCACACACACACACTCACACACACACTATTTGCTGCTGTTCATTGCTATGGAGTAGATTCTGACGCAGGGCAGCCCCTGCTTGACACCGTGGAGCTGCTCCATCAGACTTTCAACGCTGTGACCTATCTGAAGCCAAACCCCAGGCCTGTCTTCTGAGCTGCCTTTGGGTAGATGCCAGTGGGCAACCTTTGGGCTGGTAGTCAAGGGCTCAGCCATTTGCACCCCCCAGGGATGACTCCTCTAAGTTTAGCTCTCACCAGACTCTAGAACTCATCCTGCCCCACCCGATAGGAATTTACAGTGCCTGAGCCCCTGAGTAGGAGCCCTGTCCCTGTAGATTCAGTGTTGGGTTGCTAGCCATGAGGTTGGTGGTTCAAACCCACCTACCACTCTCTAGGAGAACACTTTGGCTGTCTGTTTCTGTCAAGATTTACATCCTCGGCAACTCTGAGCAGCAGGTCTGCTCTATTAGAAAGCGCCCCCCTGAGTTGGAATCCACAGATGGCAGTCAGCTTGGATTTTTTGTTTTCCTTTTGTTTGCATTTGGTTTTAAAGCCCTGAGGTTCAAACACCACTTCCTTGATTTTCCTTCCCCCTTTTCTGGTGCCAAGGCCTCCTCCCTCCATCTGTTCTGCCCTTAGAGCTGCGTCTGCCCCCAGGTTGGCTTCGGCAGATGTATTTCACCACATTACATCTTGAAAAGTGCTGTGTAGAACCTGCACTGTGTGGGGTACAGTTTTGGTGTCACTGTGAAAGTGGTGGGGGCCACAGCTGACTTCCTCTGGCTTCAGGAGGGACAAGAGAGGCCAACTCCCCACCAGCCTAAAGCCTGTTGCCACAAGGCAGAGGTCACGTGTCTCCACCTTTCATCTGTATTCCTTCGGACACCACAGCACTCTCCTTCTCTGCAGGGTTCCACAACTCATTGTAATGGCCACACAGAACTCAAAGACCATACTCACAATGATGGGGCTTTATTAGGGAAGACAGCAGTTTACAAAATGCTAAGAATACCCGTCATTTGTCTACAAATGGTAGAGCCCCTTCGCTACCATGTTGACAGACATGCACCTGGAAGGGAGCCTCTCAGCCAGGGAGCCCCTTGCCCTGTCTCCTCCTTCATGGGCTGGGAAGCATGCCTGCCACTCTGCCTCTGGGTGTAGGCACACCACCTTGGCCTTGCCTCATGGTCTCAGTGCTGCGGCATCTGGTGCATCTGCACCCCTGCCCCCCAACCACTTTGGGCAGGGAGCTTGTCATTTGGTCCCCTAGTGGCCCTTCTTTTTGGTTATTCACAGGATTCCACTTCTCCGCTTTTGAGCTGGTTTTCTTTGACTACATGCAGACGAATGGCCAAACTGACCGGTCCCTTCTGTTAGCTTGTCACGGGCTCTGTTTGCAGGTTCCTGCCCATTCATTTGGCGAGAGTTACAAAGACAAAAACCGAAGGCCACATTGAAGCAATTTCACTTCACCACAAACATCTACATCTTAACATGGATGATAAAGTATGATGTACGATGAAGAAATTCTGTTAACCATATTATGTGATTTACCCCAGTTCCTGACAGTTCCAGGGAAATAGATTTACCTGGGCACATTTCCAGGAGCCCTGGCGGTGCACTGATTAAGCCAGAGGCCAGTAGTTTGAACTCCCCAGCTGCTCAGCTGGAGAAAGAAGTGGCAGGCAGCTCCCATAAAGAGGAAACTGCTAGCAAAGCACTTCGGACTCATAGCAACCCCAGAGGACAAGGTAGGCCTTTCTGCTGTGGGTTTCAGAGCATTTATGAAGCTTCTAGGAATATGCTCCCTATTTTTAAAAAAAATCTGCCTGGATTAAAAGTTACAATAAAGCCACCTTATTTAATAAACCATGCAAAACATGAATGTCAACTTTTGAAGCGAGGTTTGGTAAACCCACCTCAAAAGAATGGCTGTGTTCTGTGCTTTCACTCCTTATTGAAAGCCTCGGGTTGACCATCTTTCATTGTGTCCAGATTATATATAACCTCTGAAGTCTTTCTCTCACTCATTTGTTTACTCATTCCATCATCTCCAGTTTTTTGGTTTGGGGCTCTTTTGGTTTTTTGCCCTCTACAGCCGATCTGTGCACCCCCATCGCGTAAGGGAATCACTTAATGATGAGTAATTTATTCAAGAGCATGTGCTGGCACATTGGCGACAACAATGGGCACAAACATAAGGATAGTCAGGATGGCCTAGGAAGGGGCAGTGTTTCCTTCTTTTGTCTGTGATGTTGCTACAAATCAGAACTGAGTTGATGGCACAATCATAGTCCAGCTCTGTGTCCTCAAGGAAGTTACTTAATCTCTCTGAACCCATTTGCTTTGGTGGTGAAATCAGACCGACAGCATTACCCACCTGCACGAGGTTGCTGGCAGGGTTAACTGAAATAATAAGGGGACCACAGGAGAGTTCTTGTTTGCATGTTAGATCTCGCCTTTGGGTGGTGACCTCAGTGTGGCAGAGTGGCCTCCAAGAAATAGCTGAAAGTATTGACGTCACCTCATAGAAAGCGAGGAAACCTGAGAATCTGTTTTTTAGGTGTAGGGGGAAAAGAAGGTCGTGTGAATTAGGTAGAAGAGGTAGCATCCTTATTTCTTTTTACTTCCACTGGTTAAGGGTCAAAAATTAAAGGAAGGGAGATTATAGTTCAGAATTAAATAGAGCTTTTTGAAAGTTAGAACTCTTCCACAGGACCCCATCTCCATTATGAGAATAGCAGAAGTACTTCAGCATCCAGCAAGGATTATTGTGGTACAAGTTTTGTATTGCCTTAGAAGTTAGCTGAAGATCCTGAGAATCTGCCTTTCCTTAAACGCTACAGAAAATATTCTAGTACGTTTGTGGGAGGCACAAACTGTGTAATTAGGTAATGACTGGTATCTATCTTAGCCTCGTATCCTCTGGCGTAGGAGATAAACTTGGAGTGTATCCAAAGGAATGAATGCAAGCTTGGGTTTGCCAAACATTGGCACAGTTACTGAATGGAGAACTGTGGCGGCATGGTAGCAGATTTGTTTACAGTGTTGACTGAAGACCAGGGAATTTGTTGGTCAGTGATTCAGCATACTGATGGGGCTGCCAAAAACACAAATTAGATGCTATGCAGTATTGAGTGAATCAAACTATTTGAAAATTATGTTCCAAGTCAAAGGAGTGAAGTGGAAATTAATACTTGATATTGGCCAGTGACACCAAAGTTGAAGGCTCTTTAAGAGATATTTAAAAACAACTTGCGAGGAATATTAACAAAGGAAACAGGGGAGATGACCTAACATGGGATAGGTAGGCACTTTCCGTAAATGACTCTTGGACAGTGAGGTGGTGGCCAGATGAACTGGGTCAGGACGCTTATGTCCAAAGGCAGGGCTCACTCTGCCACCCCTCAACTCCAGCTCACTGTCACTCACACAGTGTGACTAGAGCTATCATTTTGTGGTTTTGTTTTTTTATCTGCTCTCAAGAGAGGCCAAAATTCTTTGGTTCTTGTGGCGGTTATGTGCTTATGTTGATTTTATGATTGAGATATAGGAGTAAAGGCTAGCCTGTTAGTCTGGAGATAGCCATTGAGTAGTCAATGAAGCCTCTGTGTGGGCATGGTTTTCTCCTGAGACTTTTGGGAAATCTCGTGATATTTCCCTCATGGAGATGAGAATCTGTCTCTCCAGTTGTTGGGAGTTAGTCTCAGAGACGAATAATCACGGACAAGACAAGATGGCAGTGTCTGAGGAGCCGGAGAAGCCACACAGCTTGGCCCTGATGGAGCCAGACCTCTGAAGCTGGAGAGGCCATGTGGGGACCCCTGCCAGTGATGAGTTGCTTCTGCCACCACTGGATGCTGTTGATGAATCCTGAGTCCTGGAAGTGAGGAGCCACGGGGAGACCCCTGCCAGTGCCGGGACTCTGCACCCACTGACCTGTGACTTCGTGAGTCAGAAGGAGACTTTACAGATTGATTTCGGGCATATGGGTTAATATCGGACTTAAGACTTTGAACGGGACTGGGTTGGGATGCTTTCTCAGTGTTCCATTCCTCTTGTATATAAATCATTCCCTTATATCCATCCATATGCGAGTCTATGAATTTGTTTTTCTAGTCTACCTGACTAAACCAGTTCTTTATGAAATCATTCACAGACTGAGCTGTAAGACAGCCTCATCTGCAAACTAGATGTTCTTATCTAGCTAATTTTATTGGCCCAGTAAGCATCTGGTGGACCCTTAGTCCTATGCAGCAATGAAAGAGAGTGACCATTGTGGGAACCAGGATTGTTTGACCTAGAGAAGGGACAAAGAGTTGTATCAAATACTGACAGGTTTTCAGCTAGAAGATGGATTTGACTTGTTTTGTTTCTATAAAGCAGACTAGGCACTGGTGGGTGAAAGCTATAGGCAGGCAGATGTCACTCAAGGAAGTCCCCACAGAAGGGTCCTGTGATAGGCTGTTTCCTTGAAAAAACGCATCTTCCCATAGGTGGTGGTCAACAGATGGTTGATGATAAGTTGTCAGTAGATATTCCAAGTTCAGTCCTATCTTGAAATCTTCAATCACCAAGTTCTGAACCCCTGTTTAGATATTTTTCAAATGCTCACTATTGTTTCCAGAAGTGAGTGAGCACCTCCCAGAGTACACAAGTCAGTGCATCATACTAAAACCCAAATCAGAACACAACGCATGCCATCAAGTTGATTCTGACCCACAGTTCCTCCATAAAGGCTTGCCTGCTTCTTTTGAAGGTTCTTTGGTTTGCAGGGTTTTTTTTAAAAAAGTGTCTTTTGTGTAATAAATGACAGTAATCAAAGCCAAATTCTCAAGAAGAGCATTAGAGTCTCTGTAGCTATAATTGTTTTATTCGCCAAACTACACTCCTATAGAATGATCTAATCATCAGTGTTTTAGCTAATGCCAGTTTATTCATGATCTAGCCCCACAGATCATTAGCCATGTTTAGCGAAGTGAACTAAAGATAGTTGGTATTTTCCCCTTAGCTGGGATTTTCTCACATTTCACTATTATTTTTCTTAATAGTAAGAACATGAAAACAGAGTCGTCCTGCTCTCTCATTTTTCTTGACTCCACACATGACCTTTCATTACAGTTAATGAAAGGTTTGTGTCACTGTTTTTGTCAGAATTCTTGTTTTAAGTGCTTCACAGTTGTTTAGTTGTTTTTTTAAAATCAGAGTAACAGTTAATATTTTTCAAACCTTGATAAGAACTCTTGATCTTCTTTTCCTCATAACTGCTTGTAATGATTTTGTAACAAACTAATGTCACAATCTGTTGAATGCTTGCATGACCCCTGCGTTCATTACCAAATCTGTTATTGAAGTAGGTACCAGGTGTTTAAAACACGCATTTTAAAGTGGAACATGGGTAGGTACATGTTCAAAGCTTAATGAAGTTTGCATCATAGCATTGATGAAGGTGATCAGGGAACCCAAACCCACTGTCATTGATTCCATTCAGACCTCAGTGACCCACCAGGGCAGAGAAGAGCTGCTTCACAGGGATTGTGAGTCTGTGAATCTTTCAGGGAGCAGATTGCCTCATCTTTCTCCTGCCTGATAGCTGGTAGGCTTGAACTGCTGAGCTTGTGGTTAGTGGCCCAACATTTAAGTAGGCGTGCTCATAATCCCCACACCCCTAAGAGCAGTAGCACCTAGGAGCTGTTGCCACCTCTCTGACCTAAGAGTGAAGGTCGTGCCTTAGGAGTGGGAGGTATCTGTACTGCAGCCTCTGACGCATGATCCTCATGGAGGTTCATCTTGCCTCCTCCATCTTTGTCAGGTGCCAAGCCTCGTACTTGACCACTTGAACAATGGAATGGGTCACTACTGAGAATTTTGATAATATGGAGCATGAGTTAAGAGAGTTTCCCTTCAAGTTTTCCTCCCCTGACAGATTTGGAAAGATGGTAATGCATAGTGGTTTTATTTAATTTAGTATTCATTTCACTTTTTAGTTTATTCATTCTGCCCACCTCTACAGGAAATACCAAACTGACTTAAGACATAATTTTTTAAGACATAGATTTTTAAGAAGCTTCCCCCCTATAACCAGATAAATCTAAGAAGTAACGGCTAGATAATCTGTAGTATAATACTAGTGAAAACATACCAAGACTTACAGTTAACGCATTTGTATATAAATGATTTCTTACAATTCATTAATCTACTATCAGGCACTAAAGTAGTCAACTGGAATAGCTAGTCTTATAAGGGAAAGAGGAGCTGTCCTCAGTAGAAAGCAAATATTAACTTGAACTGACTTGACTACCTTTGATTTTCTTGTATTTGCCTTAAATGATTTGGAATTTGATAGCTCTCTCTTTAGTTTATAGGGGTAAAATATAGAAAATTTAATCTTACTGTTTAGATTAATGAGCTCTCTTTTGCAATCTTATGCAAATTATACCATTACTAAAACTTCCTCTGCTGCAGGCAAAACATTTCATTTGAGAATGAAAAAGAAAATTGAGCTAATATATTGTGCAAAGGGTTCATGGTTAAGTGTAAAAAAGTGGTGTTAGTTTGCTCTCAGCTGAAGCTAAGGTATTTAGGTAGCTAGCTATGAGACATTAGAGTAATGGAGATAGAGAAATGCGGTGACTGTATTAGGTAGTTGTAATATTGTAATTGGGAACGTACACTCTGTTTTGCCTTAGTGGCACTAGGGGTTAGGCATTGGGTGCCTAACCATGGGGTCAGGGTTTAAACCCACCAACTGCTCCTTGGGAGAAAGACGAGGCAGTTTGTTTCTGGAAGCCACTGTGCGTTGAAATCCCCCGTTGTGACAGTGGGCTTGGAGTTTGGTTTTGGAGGGTTAGCAAAAACTGACCAAATAATTGCTATTGGATAGACCCCAACTTACAGTGACCCTCCATAGGGCTTCTGAGACTGAATCTTTGTGGGAGCAGCCACTGGGAGATTTGAACTACCAGTCTTGAGATGATCACCTTCCGCAGGAGCCGGCTTCTTACTATACTAGATATTTCTAGTTGTGATGCATTGAAAAAGTAATCTTCTCATTGCTTTGCTAAATTATTTGAATTGGGTCTTCTTCAAAATTCTTTGAAAGTAACCTGTAAAGATAGGATTTTAATTATTCCCATGTACAATGTGGAAATAAGAACGTAGATGATGGCATTGCTTTGCCTGTCTAGAAACTTGCTATTCAAACTATTCTTGTTGCCACTTTGTTCATGAACAGAGATGGCAAGTGCATGTATTTTGGAGCTGATCTGCTTGGGGATAGCCCTGATATTTACATGTAACTCTTGTGAATCAGTCATGTTAAAGTCATTCCTTAATCTTTGTAAGTATTAAAAGTTTGGCATATAGACAAGACAGACTCATGGTACACACCATATATGTGTTGGAGTTCACGGCAACTCCATGTATGTGGAGTAGAATTTTGGTCCATGGATATTTCAAAGCGTGATCCCCTACCCCACCCCCCAACAGTTTCATCGGCACATAATGTACATTTCATACAATTGAATAGTTTGACCATTCAGTTATATCAAGGCGAGTTGTACAGTCACCACCACATCTATCTTAGAGCACCACCACCCACATCCACCCCCAAGAGAAAAAACAGATCAAGACCTGATTTGGGGGAACTACATCACCAGGCTTTTCTTCTCAGGCACCTCTGGAAGTACTCAACCCACACTTTGGGTTAACAGTCAAGAGCAATTACCATAACTACTGGCACCACCCAGAGACTGCACCTTGGATAGGTTGTTGATATTTCGCATGCATTTCTTGGCAGTTCCACTCCTTGTTTCTCTCTCTGGAGTCCCTTGACCCCTCATTCCTCGTCTTTGACTCATCTGTTGTGCTGCAAGCTCTCTAAAGGGTCCTCACTGCATTCAAGTCGATGTTCACTCACTGCGACTACCTAGAGCAGGGTATAACTGGCCCTGTGAGTGTCCGAAGCTGTGGCTGTGGAGGGGAGGAGAGAGGCCTGTCTCTCCTGGGGTGGCTGGTGGTTTCACACTGCAGACTGTGCATCTCAGCCCAGAAGTAACCCACAGTGCTGCCAGGGCTCCAGCGAAAGCATCAGGTCTCCACCTGGGGATGGTGACTCCTTTCACATTCACAGAGGTCGCATCTGTCTCCAGGCAGGTCCGCCCTCATACAGACATGCCCACATCTGAGTACCCAGCCTGAAGGCTTACCCATGCTACACCATGCTTCAAGACAAAATTTCATTTATTTGTAATTTAGAAATAAATATTTCACAATATCTAATTACATATTGTTTTCATATTAATCACTCTGCTTTAATTATGTTTAATTATGTTTAATTTGTAACAATGAAAAAATAAATCCTATTTATCAGATATTTACATTACAATTCTTAACAGTAGCAAAATGACAGTTATGAAGTAGCACTGAAAATAATTTTATGGTTGGAGGTCACCACCCTATGTATGAAAGAGTTGCACATCAGGAAAGTGGAGAACCCCTGATTGAAAGGATAGGTAATGTCAAAAAATTAAAAAAGGTGGGTAGACTATGTCAATTTGAAAGTAATGATGGCCTGGGGGCAGGGAGAGGAACTGAAGAAAGGAGAAATAGCCCATTTTACAATTCTTGAAAATGGGTCGGGATTCAGAGCCCATTGTTAAAATAAACCAAGACCCAACACTGCAGCCCAACAAATGAAAGCCGAGCTACTCTGCTTGAAACAGCAGCATGAAGTTGAGCCCTCATCCTTAGAAGCAGGGAATTTCAAAACTTCCTGGGAGCAGGGGAAATATCAGTTAGCTTTGGATTCCATTTTTCCATCAACCTTTGGAATCCTCCTTTAGGACCCCTTCCTGGTGTGAAGAAGATGCAGTGGACAGTAGCACCCAGGAGGACCATTTGAAAACCATGTATCCTCACTAAGGATTGGCGTTTTGTTATGGCCTGTAAATTGAGTCCATTGTAGACGATGGACTTTTACTATTTAGAAGATCACCCTCCAAACTATAATGTTGCTGTCTGTTGTGAATCTATTCCAGCTCTCAACCCCAGGAATCCAGAAAATCAGAGGACTTTTCAAGGCTGTGACCTTTTGAAAGCAGTTCATCAGCCTTGCCTTGGAGTGCTTTTGAACCCCCGACCTTTTCTGCAGTAGTCAAGTGCACCACCCAGGAAAACTGAGAACACAATATGTGATACTGAAGAGGACATAGCATATGTTGCTTTAGAGCAGGGGTTCTCAACCTCCTACGGCCACGGCCCTTTCATACAGTTCCTCATGTTGTAGTCACCCCCAACCATAAAATTATTTTCATTTCTACTTCATCACTGTAATTTTGCTACTATTGTGAATCCTGAGACCCCTATAAAAGGGTCATTCGACCCCCAATGGGGTCGCAACCCACAGATTGAGAACTGATGCTTTAGCACTCAATCCATGGGAGGCATTTTAAAATAGAAGTAAAACAAACAAAGTATATCAAAGAGTAGCAACATTTAAAAAAGAAAATTTCTAAAAATGCTTACTCTGTTGGATGGTAAGCACATTTTCTTTATATAAGGTGATTCATTTTTCATAATCGGTAGGTTTTTGTTGTATCAGTGTACCAATTACACTTTGTTGGTAAGTTACTCTGATAACTCCACAGCTTTTTTATTTTCGCCTCAATTTTCCAAGTTCAGTTCCTGAGAATGATGCTTGCTTTCATGCTGTCCCAATTTAGTAGTATTTGTTTCCAAGTTTAATATTCTAATTTCAATTAAAATTGATTTGAACACTCTTTACATATTTAAACAACCTGTAAATATTTACATTTTTAAACATATTAAAAAGCAAGGGCTGGGCCCCGGTGGCGTAGTGATTGAGTGTGGAATTGTGGCCCACTGGCTTGGTGGTTCAAATCCAGCAGCAGCTCTCAGGAGCAAGGCTGAGTAGCTCCCACGACCACCAGAGGGCAGTGATGCCCCCGAAAAAACAAACAAACAAAAGCCAATACTGTCATCTGCTGATTTAGTCTCACCTGAACCCTCCTTAGGGTTTCTGAGTCTGCCCATGATCACAGGAGAAGACAGCCCCAATCATTCGCCTACAGAGCAGCTGGTGGATTTGAACTGATGGCCGTGTCCATTGCTTATCCAACAGCCCCACATTTACATAGGTATTCATTTCCCAATAACCATACCAGAGACTCCCCTTCAGCAACTCTTTTCTGGCAATTCATAATGAAATTACTAGAGCTTCTGTGTGGGCTGGATCCCTGGTGTTGCCCTAAGTGTTGAACTGCTAATGTCTAGGGCAGCAATTCAAACCCTCCGCCCCTCTCCTAAAGATTGGCATTCCCAGGCGTCTCTGTGAATCAGAACTGACTCCTTGGCAGTTGCATTATGTGTAGTTCCATAGGAATGAAATAGTCTTCTGCCTCTTGATTTTTTAGTAAGTCTTTGCTGAAAACTAAAAATCTTAACACACTCATTTTCAGCTTTGATACCTTTACCACATGATAGGCTGTTAATGGAAGCAAAGAAAAGACTCTGGTGGCAAGAGTTTTACCTACAAGTTTATTCATGCAACAAAGTGCTGCTTCCAATAATCCAGGGTCTATTCCAGACACTGAAGGTAGTGCCGTGAACCAATCTTTATTTTTTTTCAGGAGTGTGTGTGTCCCTCAACTGAATTCTATATTATCACAGAACCAAAGTTATTTATCATAATGGTAAAGAAAAAGAAAATGATTTTATAGTTAGGAAAAGATCACCCACTATGAAAGCCTGGTTTTAAAATGCGTTTTCTTTCCAAACTGTGAGTTTTCTTTACCGTGTGGTTACACACAAATGGTGATGGTGTTTTGGAGGGAGCTCCTTAAATGTCTGCATGTTGAGTGATGCTCCGTAAATGTATGGTTTCTAACGGCATAGTTTGGCACTATCATTAGTTGACTTTTTTATTTTTTCAAATAAATGTGTGTAGACTGGTATGGGCTTATGGCAGCATAGTGGCTGTAAGTGACCAGAATTTATGTTGTTGGAAACGTGAGCTTACCATAGAATATTTAGGAATCAAGAAAATGGTTTCCCTTCATGGCTTTTTTTAAGAAACAAAAGAAGACATTGAACCCAGTTACGGGTTAATACGCCTAAGCAATTCTGCCAAAGAAAAGACAATGAACAGAATCCAAGGGAAAGAAAATTCTGGCGCATCCTGGTCTCCTTGTGTAAATTTACATCCCACGAGAGAAGCCAATTAATGCAAGCACACCATGCCCTGCCTCTTGTCCCCCCTCAAGATGTAAATCAGAAGAACACACATGACTTAGGAATACTGCATCTTAAAAAACTCTGTTATCAGGGATACCAAGACTCTATCTTTTCTTGTTTGCATTTAAGCCTCAGTGCTACATTTAACTATTTCTAATATCCTGAAAGCCATTTTCTTTGAACACATAAACATAAAGATTTTCAATAGTCTGCAGCTAATACGCACTGTCTGAAGCTAATAGCTCGGACAAAATACCACCGCTGTTTGAGTAGAAGTGAATGCGTAGGGGACCAGCTAATACACTTAAGTACAGAGTGGGAGCAGTGGGTGTTCTGCTTATTTTTATTACAAGCCCGGTCCACTGTGCAATTTTCCTACAACATGTTAACAGTAATCTTCTTCAAGCTGGTGCTTAGATATTTATTGGATGTGGTAGCCGAGGAACAACATGGAGAAGCTACATTAAAAATGATGCCCCCATACAGAGTACAGTCGGGGTCTGAAGAACATAACCCGGAGGCAGCTTTATGCAAAGAGTGAGAGAACTTTCAATATCAGGGTGGAATGGAAAAGAAAATAAATGTACATCTCCAGTGATTATCTTCTCCACCAGCCAAACCCTGACGTCAGAAATCTGTAGCCTAACAAGGAGACGCCAAGGACGAATCTGCTCCACCTGTGCCCCCGTGAGGCGTTCCTTGATAGTGTGTGTGTGTGTGTGTGTGTGTGTGTGTGTGTCTGCCTCCTCTCCCTTTGTAAATCATCTAAAATTTCAGTTTAATATGCTTGCTTGCAGGATGTATACATTAGGTGATTGCATAAAGATGGAAAGGTATGAGGCTATTGACTGCATTCAGAACACATTGGTGCACAGCGTGGTATGTGTCTGTGTTCTCAGACAAATAGTAGTAATAGAGATATGATGAAGAAAAGAAAATTCTCCCAAGGTAAATCTCTGTTTTAGCTCCATTTTCCACCTTTTTTTAAAAGTGAACTTGAAAATTAAACAGGTGCATCCAGACTGTTAGCTTATTGAAGGAAATTTTAATAAATTACTGCCTCAATTGCATATCTAATATCGCAGAATCAAATACAGTAGAACCAAATGTTCATGACCTTGTAACATTACTGGCTTCGTGTTTTCCTTTAATTAATTGCCCAGGATGCTGGCAATCTGTTCTTGTTGTTTTTGTGATGGTTAGAAATATTTCTAAAATAATAAAAATAAGCCAGACAGTTTTTTCAACAGAATCTGGCCGTACTGTCCTTTGTATCCAACCTACAATTGTGTTAGAGCAGTGGTTCTCAACCTGTGGGTCTCCATCCTTTTGGGGGTCAAATGTCCCTTTCACACTGGCCACCCAATTCATAACAGTAACAAAATAACTGTTATGAAGTAGCAGCAGATATAATTTTATGGTTGGGACACCACAACATGAGGAACTGTATTAAAGGGCCACGGCCTTAGGAAGGTTGAGAACCAGTGTGCTAGAGGAAGATGACAGGAAATGGAAGGTGGCACAGAGAGAATCAGCCCTTAGTCTCACTCTGCACCTGGTAGTTTGTTTACCTCGTGCTCACAGTAAACCAGCAAGGCAGACACTGCTCATTTTCTTCCCGAGGATAAACAACTTGGAGGTAAAATGAAGCAATTGTGTACCTCACACAGCATGGAAGGTGTCTACTTGGTCACCTCTTCTCTCCCCCCACCCCCTCCTGTTGGTGAGGGCGAGGGTTCCTGCACAGTGGTTGTTGGCCTGACCAAACACATGACCCCGGATGAGCATATGGGCAGCTTGTTAATCACATGTATTCAGTGCCTGCAGAGAGAAGGCCCACCCTGGGCAGCCAGGGGCTGTGGAAGGCAGGCTTTTGTCATGTCCAGAGGGAAGATGTGAGTCTCTTGTTTGAATCATCCCACGAACTGGTCGGAAACTGAAGTCGGTGACACGGGGCTAAGCAGCAACTGCTTTGATCTGTGTGATTAGGAAGGCTATTGCCCAGGGCACCTTCTCTGCTGGAGCAGAGCAGTCATTCAAGGCCCTTCCAAATTTTGCCATTTTCAAGGCAGCCCTTGAACCTTAATTTTAGGTCTGACACCACCACACCTGAGCTGGGCCTCGAACTCTGCACCCACACACATTCCACGGTTTCCATGTTCTTTCTTACTCGTCATGGGACAACATGCTAACATTTTACCACTGACCATCTTAGTCCTGTTTTCTTGAGAATTCAGGGACACTGTAGCATCTATTCAAGGAGACTCCGTGGCATTGTGGTTACATGTTAGGCTCAAGATCAGCAGTTCAAAACCATTGCGGGGGGTAAAAGGACAGGTTTTTTGTTGCCCTGAAGAGTTAGTCTCATAAACCCACCAGGGCCCTTCTCCCAACCTGTAGTTTACTATGAGTCAGTATCAACCCACCAGCCATCCCAGAAGAGACTTCTGCCACCGCCTCTTCAGCTGAATGGACCACCCTGGCCTGCTTCCTGAAGAGGCTTAACGGACCCCACTGGCCTCTTTTCCTTCTCCTGACTGTTGTCTTAGCCTGGAACATTCTTCGTGGCTTGTATAGATCTCTTTCTTTTAGATCTCATTCCAAATATTACTGGGTAGAGTTGTCCTTCCTTGGCCTTGCTATGTAAAATCGATCCTTTTGACCATTCCATGCATAGCAGTTCACAAGTCAGCCACATACAACCTGTACAATTTCCCCAGCATTTTTATCTTCCTGTGCCACAATATGCAAATCTGCTGATGTGGAACTTTCCATAGGTGAGGTGGTTATGAAAGTTGAATATATAAGTATATGTGAAGCACAAATTATAATAGCCCCTGGTAAACAGTGAGTATTCTAAAACCGCTCAGAACAACCGCTCACTGCCACCCAGTTGGTTCCGACCCTATAGCTAGGGCACGGTAGAACTGCCCCCTGTGAGCTTCTGAGATGGAAACTCGTGACTGGAGTGGAGAGTCCGGCTATCTGCCATAGAGCAGCTGGTGGTTTTGAACTGTTGACCTTGTGGTTAGCAGCCCAACTTGCAACCCCTACGCCAGCCAAGACTTCTCCAGGCAGTCTTTAATCGTCATCATTGTTAGGAATAAACGAAGTAAAGTCAACCAGCTGCTACAGGCATCCAGAAAAAGAAAGTGCTCCTGAAGGATCCACTACCATGGACAGCTTCCTCTGCAGGGTTGCAGCATCGCTGTCTTCCTGATGAATCTCACACTTGTCCCATAGGCACACTCTTCCCCTCCTATGGACTTCACTGCCATTTTTGATCTTCTCTCAGGACTCAGACCTTGATGTTCTTGTTAACACACCGCCTTGATGCTTCCCAGAAGGAATAGGCCTCCACCCCTGTTTCCTAAGGGCATTGTGCCCTACTCACTGGATGAATGATCGCCAGCTCTGTTGATAGTAGACATATCCAGGGTTGTCTGCCATACATCGGCAAGTTTAAAGCATTCTCGGTATGACCGTGGATGCAGTGCGGACACACTGGCCATATTTGGGGTGACAGAACTAGAACTTGCACTTGAGTCTGTTAGTATTGAAGCCAGTGGGTGGTTTTAATAAAGGCCGAGTGATAGTAGCAGTGAAAATTAGGTAATATATTCCTGCCTTTCCCTGTTATTACAAATTCCATTAATCCGAATTTGAAAGGCTGTGAATTAAAAGAAACAAATTTCAAACTCTGTGTCAAGCACATTGAGTCTTGCACACTCGTGAGCTTTCATTGCTTACTGTTGAGTAAATGTGACCGTGATGTGGTAGGCATTCAGTGTCAGCCAGCCATTGCAGTCTTAGTTATGTATGCATTGCTTGAGTAATTTTTAAAGTATTTCAACGTTTTCTTGTCTTAGAGTTTTTTAATTAGGAGCTAGAGAGACAATTTCTCAAAACATCTTGTAGAATAGGCATTGGCATATGTGGCCCATCTCGTATAACTGTAAAAGAGAAACTTGATGTAGTATGTAAATGGAAACCCTTGGATTCAGCCGCGCTCAAATGGAAACCATGAAAGCATCAGAATGACTACAGGTCTATGTTTGACAGACGTACTCCCACAGCTGCACCTCTTCCAACAGCCCGATCTCAGTATTCAAAGAAGGTCACTTCTTAGCAAGCAGTTTTGAATATTCACCACACCACGTAGTGGTCCCCTTTTGACTGTGAACAGTGTGTGTCACACGCATACACACACCCAGCCAAATCCGTTTTTATTGTTTTCATTGGCAAGGACATGGTAAGAGCTAAGACTCACAACAGGAACGCAAATAGGGTCTCTAGATAGATTGCTCAAAAGAACTGCTGCTTATTGCTGGATGTCTTTTGTCACATTGACCTTTTTCACGTGTGACTTTAAAAACAAAGCACCAAGAAAGTCTGTGATTGATATAGGAAACTTGTCTGTATAAATGAGACGCGTCCCCTCCTGCACACAGCAGAGAGAAGCCAAGTGTCTGGGTTCTTGGCTAATTGGTCGCCATAAATCATTCCTTGGCAGATGCCAGGAGTCCACGGACTAAAGGACTACAGAGTAGTGTATGCCATAGCACTGGTACCAGAGTTGCTTCCAAACTCCCAGGCACCCTCCTCTCCATGCCGGGGCCCTGGAGTTGTGCTAGGGATTCTCATGGATACATATTTTGATTACAGAAGATCCAGGAGATGGAATTAGTTTTAAATGAAACGTGGCTGGCTAGTTTCCTAAAACCTCAAAGACCCCATGAGAGTATGGGAGGGAAGCTCAAGTGCTCTGGTACAAATTATATGCAAAGTGAACCTTTCCCAGCCTACCCTGGAGCAGCTGTGTCTGCTTCCACAAGTTATTTCAAAACTCCCAATGTATGGGACATTGGATTTTGAAAATGAAAATATATACATACTTACAGTGTAGTTTAGTAGATGAACACCTTGCACCAAAATGCATAGTATTTGCAGATGTGTAGCTATAGGGCTTTGCTTTATTCATTTTTAACCGAGGGCCTCAGCCGGCCTGATCTCAACCGCTTTCCTCAGTGAGTTGCCAAGAGAACCAAAGAAGCTATACTTTCCTCCTAAACCCTCTTAGTTTCTTAAATAAACACACTATAATGTAAAATAATGACTTGCCTAATATCCATGTCAATGTTTTCCACTGCAAAGGCTAAATAGACGCAGGCGCATACTCGATGAATAAAACTCTTTCCTCGTTGAAAGAGAATATTGTATTTCTTCAGAGGCAGGAAGTGGTTGCAGATCACGGCAGCCCAACAAATCTATCAAGAGCTTTGAAGGAGAGTTGTTAGATGAGATGCTGAGATAAAGGACCGAGTGGGCCCAACTGAAATGTCTCGGTGTGGTTCAGTGGATGGATATACTGCTAAGAAGAGTTCCACTTTCGGAAGAGCATTTTACAGATTTCAAATAGGAGACACTTGAGCTATTGTTGGACTTGGGTGTTTTGGTTTTGTTTTTGTTGGAAAGGTGTCTTGCAGGCATTTTCTGTCATTTCATTCTTGCCATTTGCAGCCCTACCCACAGTTGAGTTATTGACTCCCCACCCTGAAACCGGCCATTTAGGTCGGGAGACTCTTGATTATTCTCAGGCTGCTTAGCCGTCTGCTGAAACAGACACCGGAAATTTGAAACACCTAGAGATTACTTCTAAACCCCCTCCCGGCCAACATTTTAACTAAACTTCCAAAGTGAGGACAGGCTGTTTATACACTGAGCACTAGTGAAAAAGTAGGGGGGAGGGGGAAGGGGAGGCCAGGTTTGAAGCCACAGAGGTCATTTGACCGGGTCTCATGTCCATCAGGAAGCTCCATTGAAGATGAGCCCCAACTCCAGTGTTGGCAGGCAGCTGTAGGACCCGCTGGTGAATTAGGGTTTGAGGAATGCCATCCATCTACTGGAACATGGATTGGAGAATTGGAGGAGAAAAGGTTGACATGTGGAGAATATACTTTTGGGGACAGGGGCACCTCCGTTTCTAAGAAGGTAGACAACTGGATGTCTTATTGCAGTGGAATCTAGGCTTCATCCAAGGATCTGAGGACCTCTCTTGCTTTGTCTAGAAGACCCATGAGCAAGTTCCCCACCGCTTTACATCAGTGTCACTGATCTTATTTTTAAGTCTAGCACTGAGCTGTGACAGAAATGTACGATTGTACAATGTGTTGATTGTACGATACTTGGGGGAGCCTTGTGAGCTGAGTTAGATATAATGCTAAGTCATGCTGTAACACCATAGGATCAAAAACCAAAACATCACAATGTGAAGCTATTGCTTTTTCAACACATATCCTCCACCTCTGTCCATATGCTTTTGAGGGTGCTATTTCCATCTCACTTAACCATTCCCAGAAGAAGCTAGCACTCTCCTGCTTGCAACACAGCAGAATCACAGTCTTGGCTTCCCCACGGGACTTGAACCGTGTACCATTTCAACGTTCCTGTGCACGAGGAACCAAAAGAAGTGTGAAGGGCTGTCAAGATCCCAGCAGTAGAGTGGGCGAGTCAGGCTAAGGACAACTTTTGCTACTCAGGAGAAAACGATCCGGGTGCATTGTGGTGAGTGAAACAAGTTCCTTGCTACCACTTCCCTAGCCTTTTCCTCGCCAGTGCAGTTTTATGTTTTGTTAACACTCCTTCCATTACTGTTCTGTGTCCATTGAGAATATCCATCAAGAATTACCCTTTGGATTTGGGACTCTCACTAGCTCCAACATAACAATACTTACTTCTTACATCATGGCCCTGCTTGATACCTGCCCACAGAAAGGGAACACCAGAAGTACAGGTACCAGAGCAAAATGCAGTGAAGAAATCAGATGGTCCCCGGTTTGCCTCAAATCAAGCAGCCATCTCAGACAGATGCCAAAAGGGTCCACATCATGAGCACCCGAAGGATTGTCAATCTCATAATCTGAAGTCAAAGGTGAGATTGGTATCAGGAGCTAAATTGTGAGAATCTGGCCTGCAGAAGGCAATGCCTAACAGTGGGGACTGCATAGAAAACAAGCCTCCGGTGATCTCCTCCATTCATAGTTGAGGGGTGGGAAGGAAAGTAGTTACTAAACAGAGTGCATTGGAGAGATGAGTGTGGAAGGTGAAAGGCATAAATCCGACTTGAGCAGTTAAAACATTGTCAGTGCATCCTCACTCTGGTAACTGCTGGACCCGATCTGGTTTTCAACATTTTCTGTATTTTTGGTCTGTTCACATTAGGGTGTATCTGAGAGATGTCATGTCATTGGAGGTCACCCTTGTGAAGTTATGTTATATATTATTTTGCATTTTGGTATATGAAACCCAGAATTGACAAACCTATAGGGACAGCAAGTAGAATAAGGGCTGGGGGAGGAAGGAGGCCTACGGTGGTATGGGGGGTGGGATGGGGTAGGGTGTAATAGGGAAATAATGTCAAGGAGACCAGAAAGAAAAAGAATGTTTGGACACTGTGGCAGCAATTGTACAAATCTGCTTGACGTGATTAAAGTATGGAATGAAATGATATATGTATTAACTCCCAATTACTAATACATTTTAAAAAATAATACCCCTTGGAGTCTTAAAGATTTGTCTTAAGACAAGCAGCTATCTAAATGAGGCATCATCAAAGTTCACTGGGAAGAAGCACCCCAGCCTCCGTGATCCAAGAATTGTAAGTAATAAAGTCCAAACAGTGAGCAGGGAGTGGTATTAGAGCTTGAATTTTGAACACGTGGTTTGCAGAAAGCTACAAATGACTATGAAAGCCCAAAGCCCATTTGCAGGGTCCACCATTCGCACTGAGCCTCTGGTGAGTCCCCTCTGTTTATTGATCAAGGATGGGAAAGGCCTTACTTTCAGACACAGTCCATTGCAGGATTGCTGCAGTAATTAGGTCAAAATATGACACCCTGTCATTTGAGCTCTTGCTTCATTCATCCAATATCCAGTTGTTCCAGTTTTTAAATATGTTCTATGTTGTTTTTGATTAAGGTTTTTTTCGGTTAGATTCTGTCATCATTGGGCCAATTGTTTGAATTTTGTCTTGATTCTGAATGTTGTTCTGAGTGTTAGCATAGTTAGACCTAAAGAGACAATAACTGGATGAATAGTTTCAAAGGGACACGGTTGGAGGGAAGTGGGGAGCTAGCAACCTGTACAAGAGGAAGAAATGTCCTTGACTTGATAGTGGCAATGTTTGCACAACTCTTATGACTGTCATTGAACTAGCGAATTGTATGTCAGTGAAACTGTTGAAGCTAAACTAAATAAATAAACTAAAAAAGAATTACCAAGGAATTAAAAAAAAATAAACCCACAGGCTTTATCATCTTCAGAACTGACCTCTCTACCTTGAGTTATTCAAACGTCCCCAGCAGATCCAGCTTTGGATGAAACTCTTGATTGGACTTTTGTTCGGAAGACATCACATGAGACTAGGACAGCAGTACGATTGAGGGATCCTGTCTGCAGTCACCTCTTGGTCCCAGTGACATGTTAGAATAAGCAGTCTTAGTGTGAATGAGCTAGAACCCTGGTGGCAATACTTTTTTACTTACCTTTGATGTCAGATCTTTTGAAGCACTCACAGTTACCATGGCCGTGTCGTTTATGTTTAAGAACATTTCTTGCTGGTGGTTTTGAACTGCCAACCGTAAGGATCGCAGCCCAGCTTGTAACCACTGCACGACCAGGGCTCCTGTTTAAGAACACTTCATATTTATTTAAGTTCTTTAAGACCGTTATTATAAAACATTGCTGTGCCATTTAAATTGAATTCTCCCCTGCTCATAGTTTGAATGGTAAATTTAGATTTTGGTTCTCTGACTTGTACGTTGTTAATTGAGATCTCATGTGGGCAATGTAAGGCTTGCTCTGAAGGAACACCTGCCTGGAAATTAAAAAACAAAACAAAACACATATGCACACACAGGGAAGGTGTGGGGCATTGTTGCATTTATGACAGAGTGTTGGCTGAAATGATTTTTTTTTTTTAAAAAACAGCAACACAATGAACTAAAAATTTTTAATGAGTTAAAGAACAGCAGAAAATGTCTGAATGAAAACCATATTAAAAGTCTTGCAACTGATAGGTATGGACAACACGTTAAGAAATCCCAGGGACCATGTGGCTTCTAGTAACCCAGGGATGGTTTTATCACATACCTTCCAGCTTATGATAAGATAGAAATATGAAGGAAGATGTGCCTTCTGATCTTAAGTGCTCATAAAGGCATATAAACCATTTTTATGAACCCTTATGTCTTCCTGTATGTAAGGTCGAAAATTTTTGCTATGAAATATAGTTTTAAATATAATAGACGAAAGTATCTTACTTGGTCTACAGATTTTTCTATGTCTTTTTCCTCCCTATAATGTTCCATTTTAAAAGCTTGTTTTATGAGCCCTTTTGATGTTTAAGGTTTTTAAATATAATTATTGCAAAAGAAATCTTTCAAAGGTAGAACTTTGTGAGTGATGACACATGTGCAGAGAGGTGCCCATCTGCAGGCCCTCTGGGGAAGTGCAGATTGCACACTCGAGAATCGGGAGGGCGGGGTGTGTGTGGGGGGGAGGGAGGGAGAGTTGTTGGTCCCTCTGAGAAATGTGGCTTGAGAAAACTCCCCCTGGCCATTACTTGCATATCATGACCCCTTCGTTGATAATAGATCATATCAAATACCCAGGATCTAACCCAATTTAATAACTAAAAGAGAAGAACTCATTAGATACGTATTTCTTGTGGGCCCTGCAAAACTCCTCCACCAGTGACAGCAGGGCTTTGTGGTGGCTTGATTTACGGGATTATGATTCCTTCTAGCATAAGGGCTCCACAGACTATTGGGCCTCTCTTGTCGTAGATGCTCCAGAAGGAAGAGGGATGTGTGCTCATACTGTAGGAATCCTGTTCCAGGAGGAGGGGTGAGAGACAAGGGGGGCGTCACCCAGAAGAAAGGAGAGCCAGCACCCCACATGGACTAGTGATGGAGCTGTCTGCCAGTGCTTGGCTCCCCTGGAGCAGAATGCTGTTCATGGTTCTGTGCTGACGAGCCAGTCCTCACTCACGGCAGCCCCGTGTACAGTAGCTCCAAACCCTGCCCTGCCCTGCCCATCCCACCCACAGTCCCTGTGTTTCAGCCCATTGTCAGCACCTTGATTTTTCTCTTTGCTGATGTCCTACTGTACCAAGTACCATGCCCTCCTCCAAGGACGGGTCCCTCCCGATAACATATTCAGATAGACGAGACAAAATCTCACCGTCCCCAATTCTAAAGAAGTCTCCTATACTTTTTACCAGACACATTTGTTCATTGTTCCAGAAATACATTTAAGTACTATTGTGGGGGGGAGGGGGACGTGTGGTAGAGAGTTTCCCCCCACCTATTTGTGTTTCCCATCGATGGAAGCTTTATAGAACATTGACCCCGGGGTGAGGTAGTTGGTAGGGTGGTGTGCAAGTGGAAATCCAGGTGGTAGCCCACAGATGCTCTGTATGTAGTGGGAAGAAAGAAGCTCGTTTCAGGCAGGAGACAACGCAGTGTCAGATTCTACCTGGATGGAACCGGGGCTGGCGGGACTGCCGGACTGAGACATAGAGGTGAACCCAACAGGATCCGAAGCAGTACCTCAATATGCCCTCTGCCCTGTGTCCCTTTTACCATTTCGGCCCTCTTATGCGCTCCGTTATACCTCACTTCCATTCTACATTGTCTGAGGCTCCACTCTGTGGAAATAAGCTGCCTAGAAGGACAAATTCAATCAGCAATCGAGTCCCCTTTAAAACGGAGCCCCTGCCCTAACTTCTGAATGGTTTCACACAAGAGTGCTTGTGAAGCGGACTGCATCCCTACTGCTGGAGCTGAGGTAAGACCAGATTTCTTTCACTAGGTGTAGGGCCTTTGTTGTGGATTGCCTGATTCAGATGGCCTTCCGTGCTGAAGCACAGAGATCTCCCAACTGGATTGTTAGACAATAATCCCTTGTATACTGTAACTACTGGCTGTAGAAACACCACAAGGCTCTGCCGAGTTCTGGACAGAGCCCTTCTGCCCCTTTCCCCCCCCACCCCCAATTGTACAGCGTAAAAGCTTCGATTCTTGTGGTCATCAGGATGGATGACCCCCAGCAACCATCAGCCTCCCTTCTTTAACTCATATTCTGGTAAAAAAAAAAAAAAAATATATATATATATATATATATATATATATATATATATATATATATCCAAAATGATCAGAAAAGAAGTCTGAAGTTCAAGCTTTGTGGAGCTCTAACATCCCCAGAAACCACAACCTCTCACTTAGCAGAGACTGACCCTGCACGGATGGGAAAGGGCATTTCAGCAGGCAGGATGAGGGAGCCCCTGCCTTCATGCTAGCTGCTCACAGCACCCACAGAATGGGCCACTTCCTGGATCTCCATGTCCCAACTCCACAAGAGGTTCTCCTCCAGATGGTTCCACAGCTGACTCTTCAGCTGCTGCTCCAACCACCTTTGGACCCAGATATTTCTGAGTGAAAAAGTACCTGTTAAGACTGTCATCTGGAATGCCAGTCTTGGATCCCTAAGCAATGCAGCCAATTTACCGAATATACTTGACTATAAGCCAACCTGAATATCAGCCAAGGCACCTAATTTTACCACCAAAACTGCGTTACAAATGTGCTGAAAAAACTCAGCTTATACACAAATATAGACATCACCCACTTTGAAGGAAGGAGATGTTTCTGTTTAGAAGGCATACGAGCCAGGAGACCACACCATCCCAAAGCACACCATCTTTGGGGTGCCCTGCCTGAAATCAGAATACACTGAGGAGATCTTATCTTGGGCTTTGGGACTGACCTGTAGGCGGTCACGTATAGATGTTTTACATTAACTCAGTTTTCATGGCAACCGCCGGAAAGAGCTGCTCACTGAGCATGAGTAAGCAAGCAATAATAAGCCCAGAGGCCAGTCTCAGGATGTCTTTGTCGACTGACTAGATAATCTAGCAGGACCCAGTTTTTAATCACTAACCGGAGGGTAAATAAGAGCAGGCTCTCAGCTCTCCTTGGCCATTTTTAGGTGACATCCACGTCCAAGCTGCCTGCACTCGATCAATGTTGCAAATATGTAAACAATCCATAGAGACTGCAGTAAGCACCTTAGGCTTCCATGTGTTTTGTTTCCTAACTACATTAAGTAAATAACCTGGATTACCAAAGCAGTATATCCCAAGGTCATATACCCACTGTGGTGGCACAGTGGTTATGGGTTGGGCTGCGAACTATGGGGTCAGAAATTCACACCAACAGCAGTTCCACGGGAGAAAGGCCGGGCGTTCTGCTGCTATACACAGTTACAGTCTCGGCAGCCCATAGCGAGGTCTCTATCAGTCAGCATGGGCTCAATACCAGTGAGATTTTTGTTGTTGTTCGTATCCGTTGTCACACTTTCTTTTTGATGTTCAAAGGTATTTAATTTCCATGAAATATATTTTAAAATTTTCTTTGCTAATGCTTTTGTTGGCATATTTGATCACGTAGGACTTTCCATGGCTGCTAAAAAAAAAAAAATAGATCCTGGACTTTTGTTCCAGAGTGCCCCTGGATGGATTTGAACCACCGTCCTCTGGGTTAACAGTCGGGCAGGAACTCCTCCTCTAATCCAACATGTTCACTGTCAGGAAGTCCATCTGGACGCATAGCTACCCTATAGGATAGGGCAGAACTCCCTCGGGGGGTTTCCAGAACTGTAACTCTTGGCGGGAATAAAAAGCCCTCACCATTCCAGGTGGCATTTTTCTATACACAGAGAGTGGTTCTTTGTCACCCAGCAGATGGATCTGCATTGCGAATTCTCTATGGGGTCTTGTCGGACTCCACCAGCCTCCCCATGAGTTCCTGGCAGGCAGTGTCCTTCATTAGCCATCATGTGCACTGCGATGGTGTGGTGGCTAGGCCTGGGGCAGCTAACTACAAAGGCGGCCCTTAGAAACTCCAGTCTCTCCACAGGAGAAAGGCAAGGCTTTCGATTCCTCTGAGACATCCACAGGGGCCGTTCTGGGGTGTGCGGTCAGGTCAGTATGAGACAGAGTTGACTCCTGGTTGCGAGTTTGGAGTTTATAACCCCTATAACTTAGTGTGCGGGTCACATGCTAGGAGATGAATAGATGTATGAGGCATTCATGAATTGTTAGATACGTGAAAGGAAGTGATACGGTATTTTGCCCCAAGTTCAGAAACCCCACTACTATTTCTTAACCAATTAAGCTTCTCCCTACTCCCACCTGCTATATCCTAATATTTCTGAAATCCATCACGTCTTCACCCAGGTAGCTGTTGTGAGTTAGTGGTGCCCATGCACGTGCACACAGCCTGCCCGAAGTACCCTATATACTCTATTTAAGCCAAGTTTTTCAGCACATTTTCCATGCAGTTTTTGTGGTACAATTAGGTGCCTCAACTGATACTCGAGTCAGCTCATACTTGAGTATATATGGTATGTCAGCAGTCTGAGAGACTACATAGAGGAGGACCAGTCTTGCTCCGCCATGCTCTGGGTGACACAAAGGACTCGAGCAGGTGGTGAAACAGCCACCTCAGAGCTGCAAAGAGGTTTCAAAGAGTTGGATTCTGAGTGTGAAAAAGTTTCAGTAATCTATTTTCCTTTTTGCTTATATAACCTTACTTTTCTATACTCGCGTGATGTATTTTATCATGTATCAATATTATACTAACCAAGAGAGCCCTTACAATACATACAAATTCACTTTATGTGATAAATCACTATATTATAGTTTTCTTAGGGAAGTTTCTTTTTTTTCTTGGTTGTTCATAAAATAAGCTGTCTGTGATGTTTTGTATGGATTAGATGTGCAGTGTGGACTCGGTTTCTCTAAGAAGCTCTTCAAACTTTCAGGCAGGCTTTTGGTCATCTTTAAATGGATAAGCCAATTGTAAAGACACTTAATCTGTGAACATCAGTGTGCTTCTGAGGAGACAGGAAGCCTAGCGGAACTTAATTTTGACAGACTCTGCCTGGGTCAGTGACCTCATAATCTTTTCAAAATGAAGCTTTGACCGTTTTGCCTTTTAGTTCCACCCTGGAAGCTGTGGTCAGCTCCAGCTTCTGAAAGTTGCGCTTTCTGGTGGTGGTTGGTGTAGATCTTAATTCTGTGTCTTTTGTTCTTGTTGTTGTTGTTTTTGAATGTTTGTTTGACTGTACTCCACAACAACTTTTTTACTGATGTTGTTAAAATTTTAATTTTCAAAATATTTCTTTCTTGGGCAGCAATTAGACCTAATTTAATCACTGTCATTGATCTTCTTACTACAATTAGTAATAGCCTCCTAAATTAATATTTTATGGATGGTTATTTTCACCAGATGGATGCTGACCAAGAATGTTATTAGATGTTGTGGGAATCATTAAAACAGTAACATTATTAGGAGCTTAGGTTCTATCACCACCTGAAATAGGATTTTATTACAAATTGGAAGGTGATGAACTAATGTATATAAAAAAAAAACAGTGGCATCCAAGTTTGCAGAAAAATCCCTTTTCCTGCTAGTGGTTCCCTTCTCTATTCCCAGCCCCACTGTCACATCCAGAGAGAAACACATTTTGTGATTTCCTGACCTCTAAATTGCTGTCTGGGAAGCACAGGTAATTACAAGAGATTAGAGGGGAAAGCTGAAACTCCAGAGATGAGGAAAGTACGTCAAGCATCACCCAGTTCAGTGCAACCTGGTGAGAAAATAATGCCTTGGGTTTTAGTGCACAGCTGCCGTTTATTTACTTGTTCCTACGCTGCCTCCTCTCTGAGTTCCCCACAAACTAGAAATTTCTAATCTCCTCAGTGCTTTTAGCTATGGCATGTTAGGCAGTAGTCATCCAGAAAAATCCTCAGGTTTCTATGGAAGTAGGTCTTTTTCCCAATGAGCCTGCAGATAGATCACACACAACACACACACACACACATACACACACACACACACAAATGTAGCCTGGAGATACTGGAGGTAAGGCTGGCAAGACTTCATCTCACCTACGTCCCGGCAGAAGGACAACATGCTTGGTAAAGTAGAGGGGCAGCGAAAGAAGAAAGCCCCCAACAAGATGGGTGGTTACAGTCACTGCCACAATGGGCTCAGACCTAAGGATTTTGAGCACAGCCAAGGATCGGGCAGTTGCATCGCTTCCTAACAGCAGCAGGGCCTATAGACTGTTAGGAGCGTTAATAGACCTATGGTTTTTCATCGTAAGCATACATGTTGCAACTAAAGGAATGCCAGTAAAAATCATTTTGCAAATGAAAAGTCGCATGGGTGGTTTTTATTGTTAGCCACAGGGCTGATCTCAATAAACTGCTTCAGTGGATTCCTTAAAATTTGTGATTTCTCTGGACCATTTTATCAGCCTTAGTACCAAACCACAGCAGAAGAAGTGGGTAAAATTCAGACATTTGCTTCTTGATATTCAAAGCTCTTATTTTTATGTTATGTTTAGATGAGATGAGAATGAGGAATTATAGATCTTAGGTTTTTCTTCTGTTTGATTGCCGTATATGGCAGTCATGTGCTTATGTTAATTTTATGACTAAAATGTAGGGGTGGAGTCTAGTCTGTTAATCTGGAGATAGCCATTGAGTAACCAATGAAGCCTCTATGTGAGCATGGCTTTCTCCTGAGACTTCTGGGAAATCTCGTGATATTTCACTTTGTGAAGATGAGAAGCTATCTCCCAGGTTGTTGGGAGTTAGTTTCAGAGACGATGAATCATGGACAAGACAAGATGGCAGTGTCTGAGGAACCAGAGGAAAAGCCAAACAGCTTGGCCCTGATGGAGCCAGATCTCTGAAGCTGGAGAGGCCATGTGGGGACCCCTGCCAGCGATGAGTTGCTTCTGCCAACTCTGGATCCTATTGATGGATCCTGAACCTCTGGAAGCGAGGAGCCATGTGAAGACCCCTGCCAGTGCTGGGATTCTGCACCCACTGACCTGTGACTTCGTGAGTCGGAAGGAGACTTTATAGACTGATTTCAGGCATATGGGTTAATATTGGACTTATGACTTTGAACTGGACTGGGCTCAATGTCCTGTTCCTCTTGTATATAAACCTTTTCCGTATATCTGTATGTGTGTCTATGAAATTTGTTCCTCTAGCCTACCCGGATTGACACACCGTATATTGTTTTTTTACTACCACCTTTATAAGTTTCCTAATCTTTTCAGTATGGGACTCAATCTGAGATCTAACCACAGTCCCAATTACGCTATAGATTATTTGGGGGAGCACCTCAGGGACAGGTGGAGTTAGCTTGTGAACCAGTTAACATCATCCTTAACCTGTTATAAGACTCAGTCCCATGTAACTCTTCTTTGAATTAACCGAATAATCCAGTGGGCAGGTTTTTTTTAACATTCCTAGGGAAAAAGTTTCAGAGCTGGTTTAGAATGAAATTTCTCATTTTTTTACTGGCAGGAAGCCCAGCCCCAACTTGGGGATGGTTCCCCCAGTATAAAGGTCCCACATAGGGACCTCCACCCTAGTGAGAAAATGTTCCCTTTAAGAGGAACCCTCCTTAGGGCTGAGCCCCAGTGGCGTAGTGGTTGAGTGTCGGACTGCGGCGCACTGACTTGGAGGTTCAAATCCACCAGCAGCTCTCCAGGAGCAAGGCTGGGCCTCCCAATCCCACCAGAGGGCAGTGATGTCCCCCGCCCCCCAAAAAAGAGAAATCCTCCTGGCCACTGGACCCACTGCCACCTTGCCATGTGAGCACACAGCCGTGACTCTGAGGACCCGCAGCAATTTTCCCGTTTCTTGGTGGCCAGTTTTCTGATGTGGAAATTCACTTGGCCTTGTTCCTTTTATTTTTCTTAATTTAAGCATTTCAGAAAAGGGGGGCCGAAGTCTACTTCATTTTGCAAATTGTATGAAGAGAGTAAGAGCCAGGACTGTTAGCTTAGGCTTCATTTAAGTGGTTAGTGAAACAATCCTATCTAGACCAGCAGTGGTCAACAAAATGTTCTGTCCTAATGGGACTATTCTGATCTGCAGAGGACACTGTAGTAACCACTAATAACCACTAACCAACCATGCGTGGCTGTTGAGCCTGTTTAAGGTGGCCGGTGCCAGTGAGGAGTCTACTTTGAAAGTTCTGTTTCGTTTTAATGAACTTTAATTTAATTTGACATATGGCTATGGAATTGAACAGCTCAGATCTCCATTTCACGCTGTGTGGCTAAGAAGTCTAGCCTTCTTAGTGCACGTCCACACATGGGCCTCTTTATTTCTTTAGCATTCCTCAAACAACTTGCCCTGTCTCATATTGATTATATTATTATGAACACCACTCCATGATAGTATGAAAATAATTAAGAATTCCCATTTCGTGATTTATTTACCCATATTGCCCTTATGTGGTTTTAATTACTTTATGATATTAGGAAAATTTATTGGTCTTAAAATTACAAAGTAATGTCTATGCGAATATCCCAGTGTTATTTTCTACTCTCCATGTTTTAATTTGCTAGTTCAATATATATGTGGAAGTAATTACCCACATTAAAACAACTTTTATTTTTCCTTTTAATGAGACTGTAAAATATCCTACATGAGTACAATGTGTGCAGAGCTATTACTACACCGTTAAATGCGGCATCTTCTAACTGGAACTGTAGCCCTGGTGTTGTCGGCCAGGCACTCAGCTGGAAAGAGTAGGTTGGCCATTTGAGTCCACCTGGTGGCTTCGTGAGAGCCCTCAAAAGGTACAGACAAGAAAACCCACAGGGACAGTTCTACTCTGTTCTCTTAAGTCCATATGAGTTGGGCTGGCATGTCATCCAGTCCACTCCATCTCAGATGGACTTACAGAATGTACTCTACAGAAACAACGATGACATGTTGGAACAGTTTCAAATTTTAGGTCTGGAAAATCGACTACCTGGAATTCAGAGGAGTTAAATTTATCATTTTATTTGCTAAGAGCAAATATCCTTCCAGTTTTGTATTCATAGCATAGGAAGGCTCTGGGAGAACCATGTAAGCACAAAAAGTTAACTGCCAACAAATATACTGTCCTGCAATAAGCATAGTAACAGAAGCCTACTAGTGGACTCTGGGCACATTGTCAGGTTAGGACACCAGGCTCCATGATGTAGAGGGTCAGCGAGGACAAGGGAAGACTCTCAAAGACAAGAATGGACGCAGTGGCTGCCACAAGGGAGTCAAACATAGCAACAATTGTGAGGATGTTACAGGACTGGGTAGTGTTTGTTGTGCTGTGTGTCGGGCTGCTAGTCAGAGCCAACTCCCTGACACCCAACAACAAGAATAATTAGTAAATAGAGACATACACAAGTTAAACACATACAGGAAAGCAATAGGACTGTTGCCACAAACAGATCGTGGCTTGACAAGAGATATTAACGCACATGTCTTTACCTTTGTGGCAAGTGAATAACCATGAGCATATAACAAGCAAAGTTATAAAAATTGTTAAATATAGCCAACCATCTCGAAGGGTTATGTTGCTGTGCCTGGAGTCCCAAGAACACAACATCAGAACATGGAGGAAAATTGACACATTGAACCAATGTTGTTTGTCTGTCTTTGATGAGTTAGTGACTGGGGTTTTAAAAAGTGACTTGTGGACAGGAACAAAGCAGAATGAAGAAAATCAAAGACTCAAGGAAACAGTTAGTCTGAAGGTCTCATGGTCTGACCCCAGCCCCCATGCCTCCGAGATCAGAAGAACTAGATAGAGCCTGGCTACCGTCGTCAATCTCGCATGAGAAGATCCTGGAGAGTGGGAGAAGGATGGGGAACAAAACTGAGGAACATGAAAGAGCCCAGGCTTACTGATAACATAGAGACAGCTAAAAGCCTTAAGAGCATGGCTTTTAGTGACCCTGCAAATCTGGACCTGAACTCACCGCCTAGGCCCCTAATTCAATTTTCAACCAAACCACTGAAAGGCTATAAAGGGAATAAGCATCCGTGTGAGGTATATACCCCACAGAATCATCCACCATTTGGTAGCAAAAGGCAGCATCTACCCAGAGACAAGAATTCACAAGAACTAGAAATAAAGGAGGAACGGAAACAGGCAGCTGCAAGAAGTAAGCAGGATAAGCAATGCTATAATTAGGTCAATGCAAACAATGAAATGAAACAATATGTATAAATCGTTGAATGTAAAACCGATCTGTTTTGGAAAGCATAACCCACCTTACAATAAAAATTTAGAAAAAGAAAAGCAATTGTTTCAGAGGAAGAATTTTGAAAAGGAAGTTCTTGCCTCCCTTAAAATCTGAAATCTTTAAGAGGCTCATACACGTTTTATTTCATAACATCGACTGCAATTTCCACGATAAACTCAGAGCCAGGGAGTCAGTTCAGACTCAAAGTGATCCTGTACGTCGGTAGACTGGCCCCTGGAGGTTTCTAAGACTGTCTCTGACAGTGGCAAGCCTTTTCCTTCTCCCAGGGAGGGCAGCTCCTGGTTTTAAACTGCCGACCTTGCATTTAGCAGTTCACCATGTAACCACGGCACCAAACTCACATGTTTAAAAAAAAACACCATTTTCCCACATCTTCCCAGTGAGCACGGTCCTTCTTAAGTTTTTGAGTGTTATTCCACATTTTTCTCCCATTCTTTCTATCCAGGACTCTCTCTTGTGATTTCAACCAGAATAGTTAGTTGGTAGTGGTAGCCAGGCACCCTCTGGTTCTTCACACACAAACTTATTTAAAGTTATGTTTGAACTATGGGGAAGCCTTAAGATATCAAACTCTTTTAGAAGCCATCAAATACCAAGCTCTTTCCATGCTAAGTCATTGCACAGTGTACTGACTATTTTAGAGGTGCTGCACTTTGCTCTGAACTTTGCACAAAAAAATTAAGGAACATTTTTCCAATAACTTAGCTTATGTTCTGCAGTATGCTTTGCTGTTTTATGTCGGACATTTCAGAGACTCTACATGTGGAAAGATGATTGTGGAGAAATCAGAGAAGTGACTAGAAGTGTCCTGGTTAGCCAGACTTTTAACCTGCCAAGAAAAGCCTCTTCTCTCTCTGAAAGCCCTGAAAGATTTAGATTTCAAAACTCTTCCCAGGAAGGGAAAACTGTTCACTAAATAGTAGCTATATATTAACTTTAGCTAAGGGAACTGTAATAAACAATAAGGGACAAGTCCACACAATGTAACCCAGGTAAAGGTGATAGGCAATATTGGGAAATACCATATATACTCGAGTATAAGCTGACCCAAGTATCAGCCGAGGCACCTAGTTTTACCACAAAGCTGCATTAAAAATGTGCTGAAAAACTCAGTTTATACATGAGTAGATACAATAGATGGAACAGAACTGTCAACAGAACTTAAATACTACATGTATAACTACTTAATAGCAAGTCTAGCAAAAGTCAATAAATCATGGGTTTTAAGTACATTCATAATTAATAATTCAGATCCCATTTCTCTGTCTGTCTCTGTCTTTTTTTTTTTTTTGCAGATAAGGTTTGAAATAGATCTTCATTAGTATTCAGTTGTCTGATTTAATTATTGATCTCTGTTATGTTCTGGTGTAGTAGGCGAAGCATTGGTTGCTAACCACAAGGTCAGTGCTTCAAACCCACGAGCTGCCCTGAGGGAGGAAGATGAGGTTATCTGCTCTCCTAAACATTTACAGCCTCTTGACAAGCAGTTGTCCTCTCTGCCCTGGAGGGTTGGTCACCTTATGTCAGACTTGACTGAAGGGCAGTGGGTTTGGTTTTGATATTTTCAACGCCTGTCTAATAAGCAAAAGTATTTATGAGAATGTCTGAACCATTAACTCCTGAGGATTTTGTTCTTGAAATTTGCTTTTATGGTTCAGCAATTTCCAATTTATGAGAGCAAAATGAAGAGGGGGACAAATTATCTATAAAAAACAATCCCCTCTCCCCCCATTATCATGATTCCAATTCTATCTTACAAATCTAGGTAGACCAGAAGATGTACACTGGTACAGATAAGAACTGGGAACACAGGGAATTAAGGGCAGACAAACCCCTCAATTATGAGGACCAATAATAAGAGTAGTGATACCAGGACGGGGAGCGGGAGGTGGATGGGGAAAGGAGGAAGCAATCACAAGGATCTATTATAACAACCTCCCTGGGGGACGGACAGCAGAAAAGTAGATCAAGGGAGACGTTGGATACTGTAAGACATGACAAAATAATAATTATTTATAAATTATCAAGGGTTCAAGAGAGCGGGGAATGAGGGGGGTGGGCAATGAGGAGATCAAGTAGAAAGAAAAATATTTTGAGAACGATGATGGCAACAAATGCACTTGACACGATGGATGGATGGATGGATGGATGGATGGATGGATGGATGGTGATAAGAGTTGTGCAAGCCTGCAATAAAATGATTTAAAAAAGAAAAAAAAGCAAAACCAAGCACTGCCATCGAGTTGATTGTGACTCATAACATCCGCCCAGGGTGTTCCACTTAGTGATGAGGCAGATGTGGCTGAGATGAGAAAAAGTAAACCTTGTAACTGATACGCATAATTAGAGCATGCTCACAATGAGCCTAAAACTCAGCGTCATCCAATGGATTCGTAGTCCTGGCCCCCCCTTATCTGCCTGAGCAGCAGTGTGTTCCCCAGGGTTTTCAGTAGGTGGCTTGTTTCAGGAGGAGAGATGGAGAAGTGGGAGCTTAGCCAGGGAGCCAACACTGCGCGCGGGCAGGGACCCCACCCCGCGCGTGGTCACGAAGGTGTTATCACGAAGATAACACCGCGCTCTGCTCCCGTCTTTAGTCACAAGGAGCTAAGTGATTGGTAAGGGAGCCATAATGTGTTTACAAAGTGAGGCACCTTTATGGAAAAACAAATAGACATTTAAAACAAATTATGAGGAATGGGGGGGCAGGGAGCAAGTGCTATTTTATAAGTAGTTTCACTATCTTTAACACGCCCCTGGGACCTCTGCAGCAACCCTGGTGTGCAGTGAGGATTGCCCCCACAAGCTCAGCGTGGGAGCACTTTACTCTTGTCTCGGACCAGACTAAGTGGAAAGAGAAACTGACGGCGAACGAAGGTCTACGGTGTGGTAGGGAGAGCTCCTCTGCCTGTCTTCCTTTGCGTCCTCCCTAGGACCTCTGTGGTCTGTCAAAATGACGGCCAGAAAGAGACCCTCTTTTGCCAACATACTTTCTATAATTGCTTTCTATACATATCTCTATAGCGATAGAGTTGCAATACCCTTACATAGTTTCACTCACTCACTCCCTGCCGCTGAGTCAATTTTGACGCAGACCAACCTGCCGGATCCCCTCAGCTGTGGTCGATGGGCGTCGAAGGCCTCCTCTTGCTCCTCTCGAGCGACTGGTGGTTTGGAGCCACTCTTCGGGCCGTTGACACTTCGCCTGGTAACCCGCCACACTCCCAGGGCTCCTCAAAATAAAAAGGGAAAGAAAACCGAAAGCAAAAAGCTTACTTCAGGCTATTTCTTCCCATTGAGCGACTGAAAGTATTTTTTCCCCTTCACTTTTAAATCCTGTAAGTTTCAGAGTCGAGTGCTTGTCTCCAGGTTCCTGCTGAAGAACCGCTGGCAGGGAGGGTCAGTGGCTTGGCCAGCTGTCACAGCACGTGGATGGCAGTGCACTCAGTGGACAGCCCTTCCTGGGTTATTTTTATTGTTTGCATCAGCGGTGGAGGCATTGAGCGGCCTCTCTGAGGTCCTGTAGCTCACAGTCGGGGGTAGTGGGAAAGCCGTAGATCCAGGAGAAAGCTTTTCAGAAAACACCGGTGTTAAATTCAGAAGACAAGAATTCAAGCCGATCTGAAATGATGGCCACTTCAGTGACCCTGTAGACAGTGCGTGCCTTAGCGCCTACCTGACAGAATATTTATCACAATGGTATCCTCACTTGCGCAGTACTCAGGCTCCATTCCTGCTTCTTCGTCTGTAAATGGTAATTGAACCTACTTGTGTGTAAGGCTCTTAAAAAGCATAATTTTTGGTGTATGATAAGCCCTCTATAGAGGAGAGCTGCAGCTGCTACTGCTTTTTATTGTTGCTACTATTGTTGTTATTAAGATCAATGAGATATTTGACAGCATTTCATAAACTGTATAAAAATATGAATATGCA